>VDFB02148293.1:0-39828 GCA_007258455.2 Sequoia sempervirens
TAGGACTCATGCACCCAAGGTGGTGATTTAGTCCCAGTATTAGGGTTTGGCTGAAACTCAAGTATCCTCTAGTGGTCTATTATAACTTCTCTCCTGCCAAATTTTTGAGTCTGAAAGATTGAATTATGGCCTATAGGTGACTTTCTATGAAGATGGAAATTTCTTGATAACTATGAAAAATTTCTTCAATCTTTCAATCTTGTCTTCAAAGGATCTTCAAGTCCAAAACACCTAGATTTGCAATCACACATGAAGAGAGACAAAAATTGTTGTTTTGTTAGGGAATGGGGGTTTGCCTTGGTCAAACCCCATTTTGGTAATCAAACCTTGATAAGAAATGAAGCATGAAAGTGTAGAGAAGGGGGATTCACTACTCATGGTTCTCTTTATTCTCAAGAGATTACCAAGGGGTGAACTACCCTAAACTACCTTAGGGAATAGAACAAAAGTTTTAGAATTAGAAAGAGTAAATCATAGAGGTTTTTTGGATAAATTGACAAGCTCTCGACCAAAGGACAACAACACGACGTGCTAGCATCCTAGAGGTGCACTGATGTCTCGTATGGACTAGAGAATGAGAATATCATAGAAAATATTAGAGTGACCTCTAACAATCTAATTACGAAAAACTTTCGTAAAGCAAGAAAGTAACATAAAGTAATAAGCCTGAAATAAGGTAAAGTTTACAAATGATAGAACTAAAGAGGATAGAGAAAGAAAAATTCTCACAACAATCCAAGTAATGAAGCCTCTAACACATGAATATCTTCAATACCTACATGTGTAAGATTGAGAGAAATTTTTGGGGCTGTATAGGGGTTTGCCTCAATCAAACCCTTGTTTTGGTGTTCCCACCTCCACAGATAGCTAGATAAAGAGAGAGAAATAAAGTATGTGATTAGTGATAAAATAAAACCCCGCTCGAGGAGGAGAACTTGTATCACAAAAGATACCTATGATAAAAGAAATCCATGCTCAAGGAGGAGAACTCGTATCACAAAATATAGATGCAATAGATAGGGGACGTGTGAAATCCCAAGATGCTCAAGGGCACAAGATAAGCAGGGTTATATCAACTATAAGGCTTAAGGAAGCTAAAGGGAGGGATACCTATGAGAGCCAAGATAGCTGCAAAAAGCATTGTAAGAGCTCGAGAGTGCTGTTGTAACAAGCTGTATGGAGCTATGCAAGCAAGATAGCAACAACAAGAGAGGAGGAAAAGGAAAGAGCCAAAGCTAGAGAGAAGCTAGAAGGCCAAATGAATTGGAAATATAGCATTTAAAGGGAGAAGAGGAGAGAAAATAAGCTTACTGAGCTATTACAATGCATCCCAAGTTGTTACCACTAACAAAACTCAATAACAAGTGGGAAACATGCTCAAAAACTATCATTTGAACATTGAAACGTTGTAGGATGCTAGCGCAGTGCACAAATGTTCATGCAACGCACAGACGTTCATGTGATGCACTAGTGTCCACACACATCATGCTACAAAATGATGAGAATGAGAAGAGCACAAGGTTTGATGCAAAGCTAACGTGAGAAGGTTGCTACTAAAAAGGGGTCATGAGCATATTGAGACTGAAAAAGCCTGATGAAGGGGCTAAAATGAGCCTACACAGGTGCTAAGGGAGTGGACACTAAAGTAGATGTAAGAATATATGTGAAATTGCAAGGGGTGCAATTTTATGACATTACATTTTTCCCCCATTTTAGTGGGCACATGAATCTACACTAATATGCACACTAAAGGAAATCTACAAAACATAAATAACATCATGATTCCAAAAGGATACTATAGAGGAAGCAGATAACTCTTTGAACCAAGGAAGCATGCCCCCAGGCTGAAGACCTACAAAACAAACACATTAGACAAGAAATACCTACACAAGACAATAATTTTAGAACATAAAAAAGCTATTACATCATGCGGTTAGAACATAAAAACACACATGCAAAAGAACACAACAAACTGAAGGATTCGAGTCAGCAAAGTGAAAGAGACCTCGGTGTAGAAGGTTGTCTCAATACTATGCATCATCCTCAAATTAAGAAATAACACAGAAGAATTATTAAATAGAGAGAATAATGTAAGGATCGATTTCTTCAAGAGAAGAATGCACCCAAAAGTCAGGGAAGCAACCAATATCGAGGAGAGAAAGAATATATACCTAGGATGAAGAAGATGTAGATCTTCAATCCGGTATATGCAATTGAGAAGAGAAGAAAGAGAAGAGATGGAGAAGCTAAAAAGGATTGAAAATTCCAAGCGAGATGGCTCCACAGGTCCTTGAACCCAAGGAGAGTAGGAAAATCTGTTGTAGATCTATAGATCTATGGAAGGTGAACACAAGGCTCTATAGGTACTCTCTCTTACAGAGTTGAAAAAATTATACCGAAGGCCTGCAGAACAACGATGAACAGATCCCATAGGATGAAAGCACTTTATAAGTCCTCAAACTTGCAAAGAAGGTGCCCCAGGTACTCTCTCCTGAGGGAAGCTTGATGTAGGGGACTCCATAGAGTCGAATTGGAAAGAAACTTCACAAGCGCACCTATAAAGCAACATGTTAATCCACAAATAAAACATGTTAGGAAAGCTTGATGCAAAGGAGCTCTGTAGGTTCTCGGTCCTATAGAGTGAGACTAATTATATGAACCTATGGATACTGCAAGCTGCATTGCAGGATAGTCATAGAAAAGAAAGGTCTAGTTAGGCTTCCCCCAAGCTAGACGCCATAGAATTCATTTGAGAGAAAAGCTTTCAAAGGGGGTCCCTCAGGAACCCTTCAAGAAAGTAAGGGGGCCCACTCAAGGGATGATTTATTTGAAAGAAATAGAGAAGAGAGGGGGTCCTCAAGAAGGACACACATCTCCAGAACAAGTTATCATTGCCCCCAACATATAGGGGAGGAGAACCTTGCAAGATACTTAGAACATACTGGATAAAGGTAGGCCTCGATATCACTTTTCATTTGAAAAGGAGGTAGGTACATCAACAAATAAATGAGTGATGGAACCTGAATCAATAAGTTGTATTTTATCGTTCAAGGCATTACATTCGCTAGTGGAATTACTAGGCACTTGATGGTATGCACAAAAATAATGTTTTTTATTTATCATGCTGATGAAACTTCTTATGTGTAGGAGAAGGAAGAGTAATCAAGTGGGCTTTTAGAATCATCAACAAAATATGCTCTTGCTCAGATAAAGAATGAGAAGTAGTAAGCAAGCCTTTCTCTTGTGAAGAAGAGTTTCACTACTCCGAAGAAGAAGATATGAAGATAGCAGACAGTGGATCATGAATCTTTTCAAGAGAACAAGATTGAGCAAAAATCATGTCATTCAACCAAGGTTTCTATTTAGATTGTTCATTCAAGAAACCAAGCCCCACATTATGCTTATGAGGTGCACATTCTATAGGGACCTAGATTCCTTGTTCATTATGCTCACAACCTTTACGCCATAGCCATATTTAGAGACAAGCTTAAAGCCAGGGCCATAACGTGTTTGCAAATCTTGAGGAGGATCTTTGTAGAGAGCATTATTCCAACAATGGGGATTATACTCTTGTATGGGATCACCATTGTCCTTCTTGATAGGATTTCCATCATTAGCCTCTTTAACAAAAGTGTGACCATCTTCCTCAGAAGGAGGAGGATCAACATTAAGGACATTACAACTATTGCTCACATTATCTTGTGATACAAAAGAATAACCATCTTTGATAGAAGGTTTCAATGATGTTATCGAAAGGTCTAAGTGGATTGGGGAAACTTTATAGTCTCCACAAAAGAATTTCATAAATTCTAGGGAACCCCAATCATCACTAAGACATGCATTTTCTTGAGAAGAGGTAGAAGAAGTAGACTTAGGATTTCTTGCTTCAGAAGGATCTTCTTCAGGGACATCTATCTCAAGAGTATCCTTTGTAGTAGGTACTACTAGAGTAAACATCGACACATTGGAAGACACTGAAGGAACAAGTGTAGGCACAACTAAAACCTAACCAACAACTATGATTTCACATAAGTGCATAGCCTCAGGGGTAGCCTTGATTGTGACTACTCGATTATTGAAAATGAACTTAATAGATTTATGCAAGGTAGATGGGATTGCACCCATAGCATGAATCCACGGTCTACCAAGAAGAAGGTTATATGGTAACTTTCCTGACATAACATATACAAGGGTGGGTACGATAATGGGTCCCAACCTCAAAGGCAAGCCTATCATGCCTAGGGATTGTCAACCATCATTATTGAACCCATGAATGACAACAAAAGAAGCATTAAGAGAAGATGAATCAATATTAATTTTACTAAAAAGATCAATGCTACATACATTAAGCACTGAATAAACATCAATAGGAGTATGTCTAATGCCAATGTCATTCATGTTAACTATGAACATTAAAGGGTCTACTTGCTTCTGCACATCTGGGGGTGGGAGTTCTTGCAGATAGAATGTGATATTCGGTGAATCTACATGAATATGATCCATCAATGCATTAACATCCATCAGCCTAGTAAAGGTGGAAAGAGGATATTTTGCAAGGCTTCCTAAAGCATACCTTGATAAATCAGAGCAAAATGAAGCAAGTCCCATAGTGATATCTTAGCTAGAGTAACTTGAAGTTGCTCTACAAAATCATAATCAGTGGGTGTTTTAGTTGTAGGTTTAGGTGCTGAAGGAAGACTTGGTTGTGAAGGTGGTAAAGAAGTAGGTTGATTAATATTTAATTTATTCTTTCTAGTATTATAAGTATAGGCTATTGCTCTATAAGAGGGAGCCTTAGAAAGATCAAGAGAATCACTCTCAAAAGGAACACCATTAATAGAACAAATCCTCTTAGGATAAGGACTAGCTGGAGTCAGATAAATGATCAGTCTCTTAGGCCTTTGAGGGGAAGCAGAGACATAGATTACATTTACAAAATCATCACAACTAGTGGAATAATTATTTCAAGAAATATTCTCAACATTGATTGAGGGAAAATAAAAATGTGGAAGGAGATTCATCATTCACTAATACATCATCTCTAGAGGAGAGTGCATTGGAATATAGAAGACATTCATCATTGACTAATGCATCATCTCTAGAAGAGAGTGCATTGGAATGAAGAGAAGGTAGAGTAATGTTAAGAAAGGTATCAATGATTTCATCTTCTTGCAACAAGATATCCTTCAAAGAAAGAGGAATCTCATGAGAAGGATCAAAGATACAAAGTGACATGGGCAAAGCCAAGTCACTATCACATGCATGAAATTGAACATCATTAACATTTTGAATATAATTAGATACTGAACTCATAAAATAAATAAGATATTAAATACATTTTGGATATAGGAAATTAAGTAAGATAAATAATGAATAAACAAGTCGACCGATCCAGAGTAGTCTAGAGGTGACAAAACTAAGAAAAACTGTAAATCTAGATTTTTGGATTTTTTCGGTATTTTCTAGGTTCTAGTAATTTACATTTTTAGAGGTCGTTAGAGAAAAATTTGGGGTCAAAACTTGCGTCGATCCCTAAAATTCAGTTTCCAAAGGCACAATATTTTAGGGACTAAATTAGTCCTCTTGGAGACCTTTTGAATGGTGCAAACGGTTCTAAATTTTGAGCACGAAGTCAAAAGTTAAGACCCCATCAAGTTGGGGTAAATAAATTCCTAGTTTTTTGAAAAATACTATGGTTCACATTGGGTTCACCAAAATGTAGGGAAGTGGGATTCACTACTCATGAGTCTCTTTATTATTAAGAGATTCCCAAGGGTTGAACTTCCCTAAACTACTTGAGGAAACAAAACAAAAGTTTTAGAATCAAAAAAAGTAAATCAAAGAGGTTTTCTAGAAAAACTGACGGGCTCTCAGCCAAAGGATGGCAGTGCAGAATGAGGATGACAACGTGGTGCGCTAGCATCCCAGAGGTGTGCTAGCATCTCATATGGACTAGAGAATGAGAATATTACAGAAAAAAGTAGAGCAACGTATAACAATCTGATTACTAAGAACTTCTAGAATGCGAGAAAGTAACATAAAGTAATAAGGCTAAAATAAGGTAAAGTAAATGATAGAACTAAAGAGGATAGAGAAAGATAACTTCTCACAACAATCCAAGTAATGAAGCCTCCAACACATGAATATCTTCAATACCTGCATGTGTAAGATTGAGAGAAAATGTTGGGGTTGTATCTAGGGTTTTGCCTCAATCAAACCCCCATTTTGGTGTTCCCACCTCCACGGATAGCCAAATAGATAGAGAAAAATAAAGTATGTGACGAGTGATAAAATAAAACCTTACTTGACGTGAAGAACTCGTATCACAAAATATAGGTGATAAAAGCAATCCCCACTTGAGGAGGATAACCCTATCAAAAAATATAGATGCAATAGATAGGGGACATGTGAAATACCAAGATGCTCAAGGGCACAAGATAAGCAAGGTATCAACTACAAGGATTAAGGAATCCAAAGGGAGGGATAACTATGAGAGCCAAGAGAGCTGCAAAAAGCATTGTAAGAGCTTGAGAGTGTTGTTGTAACAAGTTGTATGGAGCTATGCAAGCAAGATAGCAAGAGAAAGAGAGGAGGAAAAGGCAAGAGCCAAAGCTAGAGAGAAGCTAGAAGCACAAATGAATTGGAAAGATAACATTTAAAGGGAGAAGAGGAGGGAAAAGAAGTTTCTCGAGCTATTACAAGGTGTCCCAAGCCATTACCACTGAAAAAACTCACTAACAGTTGGAAAAAATGCTCAAAAATAGTCGTTTGAACATTGAAATGTCATAGGATGCTAGCGCGACACATAGACATCCGCACGACACACTAGTGTCTAGACAAATCATGCTACAAAATGATGAGAACAAGAAGAGCACATGGTTTTATGTAAAGATGATGTGTGAAGGTAGCTACTAAAAAGGGGTCCTAAGCATCTTGAGAGGGAAAAAGGTTGATGCAAGGGCTAAAATGAGCTTACGCAAGTGCTAAGGGAGTGGAAACTGAAGCAGATGCAAGAATGTATTTGAAATTGCAAGGGGTGCAATTTTATGACACTATAGAAAGAAATGAAGCATGAAGCATAAGATGAAGCAATAAAACCTTTTCTAAAACCTTGTAGATCTACAAAAAAGCATGAAGTAGCCTCAATGGATGTAGATCTTGATCATGATTCTTGATGAAATACAATGCCTTTGAATAATTGAATTGATCTTGGACAATACACCACAACATTAGCTCAAAACCACATGCATGATGCATAAAAAATTTGACATGATATTGGATCTTGAATTGCTGCAATAATATTTTTCAAATCTTCCTTTGAATGCTCTTGAAATGCTCTTGTGAACTCTTGTGAAAGTGCTCTTGATTGCTTATGAAATTCTAGGATGAAACTATGTGAAATAACCTTGTATTTATACTTGTTTATGCCAAATTTCTTGAAATTACAAAACTACAAGCTGACATCAGATCTAGAATAATAAAATCCTACCAAAAATTTTATTTAACTTAGGTCTTGGTTAAAGCGGGACTCATATGCCAATTTTGGTGTATGAGTCCCAGTAGCTAAAACCTGGGACACAAATTTCTAGGAGTGTCTTGTTTAGTCTGCAACTTGAAATAAGGTCCCAAGACCTAGGTGGGACTCATATGCCCAAGGTGGCATATGAGTCCCAGATCACCAGATCTAGAACACATGACCCAAATAATTGAATTATGATTTATTATTTGATAAGTGTTGAGATTATCCACTAAAAGATTCAATTAATAAAGCTTGTGGATGCAAAATAGGACCAATTAAGGCATAAATAAGTCTAATTAATTAATAAATCCATAGATTACTATGAAAGTGTTAAGATACACTTTACAACACCCTAAATAAGGCATAATTAGGTCTATTTAGTTTAAAAGGGCCATAGAATTAATGTGAATGTGTAAAACACATTACAACACCAAATCAAGGCAACATTAGGCTTGGTTTAATACTAATTATTCCCAAATTATGTGTGAAAAAGGGATACTTTTTCCTACACTACACTATGATGGAAAAAAGGTTGACAATAGTTTACTTAATACTTCTATAGATAAATTAATTGCTACAGAGAATGGTTTAGAAGCTTTCTATAAGGAAACTAGTGCGATTATGGATTCAAGATTTATAGAATATTTGCATCATGTTGACCAAATAATTGAATTTCAATGGACATCAAAGATAGAATGTGTAGAATGGGATGAGAATTACAACAAGCTGACAAGTACTTAAGTTTCTACCTTTTCATCAGAGCTAAAACAAAGAATCCAACTCATATAATGACATGGCATTCAAACCTCCCAGTTGTCCACATGTATCTCGATAGTTTTGGAACCATTTTTTATCTTTTTGTGACCTACTTAGCATTAGCTCCAAATATTTCTAAAAGGAATATATTTTCAACTTGGATGAAGAAGCCTTATTGAACAATCATTCACTATCTTAGCATTGCAACATTAGAAGATATTTTCTCTAGCAGCCTCAACAAATGTTTTGTCGTCTAGTGGAAGGTTCTTTTTGTCTTTTGTAAGGTAGTTTGTTTTTGTCTAATCCTAGGGATAAGATTTTCAAATGAAAATGTGACATTTTCCATGGATTGAAGCTTGTTTCTACCTTGTTGAACTATAAGAGGGAATTTAGAGCCATTTGTTAAGGATCTTGGAATTTTGTAAGTAGAAGAGTCAATATTCTAGTCTATATCAATCCAGACTAGGTTTTCTAGGGAAGAACCGTGAAAGTAATTATTATTTTTTTATAACACTACTAGCTATGTACATGAATATATTGTGAAATTTTCACAATCAATTATCTCCTAAAATGTATACTCCTTTTCATTTATAAATATAAATTGATCAAGGATCATTTTTTATTTATCTTTGCAATTTTTTATGCATTAGAATATTTCTATTTTATCATATATTCAAGTAATAGATTAAATTGTTGTAGTATAAATATTGATGGTTTGGAAAGTATATAGGGATTTTTAAGAAGAGTTTATTGCAAAATTTAAAATATATTAATGTAAGGCATTGATATAAATTAGCTTTCACAAAGCTTGGTTGAAACCTGTTATTCAATATTTAACTGCATTACTATTTGACTTTGTGACCTTGGTTAAGGAGTCGATCTGAATATGTATTCTAATTCAAAAATCATGTTTCCCTTCATGTTGTATTTATTTCATAATATTATTCAAATTTTTTCTATGCTAATAAGCAAAAAATTCTAAGAATCTAGCCAATCAAGACTGTTATATCTATAATTCTTGGTCATATTGAGAGAACATATATGTTTTAAAGAAATATCCTGATATGAATTATATCAAATCCATTAGATATTGTAAAGGACGATCCTTCTAGGTTTTGTAGAGCCTAAAGCGCAAAGGAGAAAACTATAAAATCTTTCTCTTGTTCATTCGCCAACCCCTAAAATATTTGAGCATAAGAGCTAGCTACTTCTTTAGATAGTTTCAGGAATTAGTTGGAATCATAAAAACAAACCAACATACATGATATGGTATTTTATGCCATATATCTATCAAATATAGGTTTAATTCATTATTCTCCATCTTGATAGCCCAATTTTCTATGTGAACATTCTTGAAGCCTTACAAACCCTAGGTTTATTCTTTGATACTTTAGCAACTCGTCAAGTTGGAGATAATTCTAACCTAGGTACTATAGAAAAAATGGAGAAAGATAAATGTGATTTTGAGAATAGACTGGCTAAATATGGAAGTGATGAGGATAAAAATATGGATCCAATGGGAAAAGAACTAGATGAATCAAAGCTAGAAGATCAATCATCCACTCAATTGGGTAAAACTTTAAAAATAAAACTTCTTGATGATTTTATGGATATTAATGTTGAATGTCAAAAAATAACTATAATTCTTCATAAAAGGTAGCCATTCTATTTTTTTTATAAATGGGCTTGTTGAATTGGAAAAATCGAGGTTGGGATATAGAAACCTTGAGAGCCCTTGGAAAAGGGTATGTTTCATGCATTCTTTTTTTACTATTGTAGGAATTGGTTGGGTATCTATCCCCCTATAAACTACAGTGTGCCTCGTAAAAAATTTTCACGTAACCAGTGGCACTAGCAAGACATTCCCTTGAGTACCACAGGTTTGGGGGGAGACTAGACCTCGTGACCTCTTTCCTACAACATGATGCTTTAGCCAATCAAGCTAGGCCCCCCGCCCCTTGTTTCATGAATGTTTAAATCTATAGATCATACTCAATTTGTTTTATAATATGGAACCTTGGTTATTTGTGGGAAAATATGTTACTTGCAAGCATGGAATTTTAACTTTCATCCTGAAGGACTGTCTTGGTCACATTATCCCATGTGGATTGAGCTCCCTTTCCTTAATTTAGCTTTTATAAAAAATTTAAAGGATATTGTGGCTCACTTGGGTAGATTTATTTGTTGTAAGATTAACTCATAAATTTTCAAGTTTAAGGGTTCATCCAAGAGTCTATGATGAAGTTGACCTAAATAGACCCTTACCTAAGAATATTAAACTCATTGGACCAAGTTTTAAATTAGATCATATTATAGTTTATTTGAATAAGACAAATTCACTTTTTATTGCTGAAAAGGCCATAAGATTCATGAGTATCCTATAAGAAGGAACAAAATAGTTCAACCACCCTTGTTTTCTCCTCATTCTAGTGACCATACTTCCTCTCAATCCCCTCACTCTTCACCTATTATTAATAATTCACCTTCTTCCTCTGCAACTCCTTGCATCCCTTCAGATATACCTATTGAGCCTTATCCTTCTTTTAAATATTTGGTTATGTCAGAAGGGTGGATATTGGTTAGGAAGAGGAAAGACCCACCTGCCCCTTCTCCTCTTCCTATCTCCCACTCTTTGCTTTGTGACCACCCACCCTCTTCTCCTCCTTCTCACAAACTATCTACTCATGAAACTATTTCCTCTCCCCATCACTCCTCTCCTCAATTGTTCACTTGTGACTCCTCTACCCCTTCTTCTCACCATCACCATAGATTCAAGTCTCCCTCTTCCACTGTCAAAGATCATAAGATCAAGAAGCTTGAACTTGCTCTTGATAACAACTTTAGTGTTTTGGCTTAGGAGGATGATTCTACTATTCCTCATCATGAATTTTAGACTCCTCTCTTGGAACGATTCCTCCAAGAAGTTAAAATCAATCACATAAGACTTGAGGCATCCTTATGTAATATTTGAAGGGATGCCACTTTATTGCATACTTGTCATCTAGATGGAAATGATGGAGCTGTTATTGGGATTTCACCATGGGTCTCAAATTTTGTCATTGATAAGGGTGAAGATCCCTCTAACTATTGTGTTTGGGTCCTTACCATTATCGATGGTAAACATAGGATTTTGTTCTATTTAGGCCTCCAATTTTCTAAAGAACAAGTTCAACTTTGGGATTGGATGGTCAATAACTTACCCAATTTAGATTGGATCTTATGTGGTGACTTCAACATGGTTGAACACCTTCAAAATCATAGGCGGTCTAAATAGTCCAATCTCATTAAGGACGAATTTGATAGTTGGTTGTTTTGTCAAAATTCCCTAGGTGTGGTGGATCCTATTCATGATAAATTTTCTATCCATTCTAAAAAATATATTACCTAGTTTAATTGTAGAATGGGAGGTGACATAAAATTAAGTAGGTTAGAAAAACTCTATATATCTCCTATTTTTCCATTGGTCCATGATTCATTGGGTCTATGTGTCTAGGCAGACTACTCTACAACTTTAATATTATTATCCCATTGTCTACAACATCTATTTATCTTAAAATTTAAACATTAACAATTCTCTCCCTTTCAAACTAATTTTTTCTCATTTAAAGAACCCTATTTGTTTGGCTTCCCTTGAGGGGATTTGGAAGACTTTATCCAAATCCGATGAAGGAGGTTCTTGGATCGATTGGTGGTGTACCACCATCACTCAATATGCTAATTTCTTCCACTCATTTGACAAATAAATGGAACGGAAACATAAATTTAAGGAAAATACCTCCAAGGAAAACTTTCTCAAGTTAGAAAACTTCTCAATGCTGATCCTAGAAATATTAATCTACAAACCTCAATTGTCGCAATTGAAGCCCAATTATGTAAAATTGATAATTACAAAGGACAAGGGGCTAAATTTAGATCCAGGTTACATTGGATAAAAGAAGGAAATACGAGAACTAAATATTATTTTAATTACCTCAGATATAAACACAAAAAATAAATAATCGACACTATAAGGGATGAATATGATGTCATCCATTCTTATCCTTCTAAAATAGGTAATTTGTTTAAATGATTTTATGAAGATCTTTCCAAAGATGATTAATGATAGTCCATATTCAACAAGACCTTGAGGATATTTTCAGATATCATATTCCTAATCAAATAAATTTTAGTTATATCCAATACCTCGATAGAACACATTCCTTGGAAGAATTGGAAAATGCACTTTTCTTCATGGCCCTTTACAAAATTTTAGGCAGTGATGGACTTCTTATAGATTTCTACCAAGCTAAGTGGTATCTCATTAAAGATGATCTTTATTGCTTATTATTTGGAAGCATTTAAGAAATTAACTTTAGTTTTGAACATTAATGGAGGCATAATCAAACTTCTTCCTAAAGGAAAAAAGAAGGATACTATCTCTAGTTGGCATCCTATCACATTGCTTAATACCTCCTATAAATCATTGCAAAATCCTTGTCTACCAGGATTAAACCTATATTGCAAGGAATTGTTAGAGATGAACAAATAGGTTTCATTTTTGGAAAATTTATTCTTGACAATCTTATTTTGGCTTGGGAAACTTGCGATTGAGCCGAACAAATAGGTCAAAATTTTGTCTTAATCAAACTTGATTTCGACTAGGCTTATGACAAAATTTGGTGGAATTTTATCCTTAACATGCAATCCAATGGTTGGGGTTCAGGCCTAAATTTCACGATCATATCCAAATGTTGTTTCAAGATTCTAATGCTTAGATTATTTTTAATAATATGATGGCATAATCCTTTCTCCTACAAATATCTATTCAATAAGGATGCCTACTTGCTCTATATCTCTATGTTCTCACAACTAATGTGTTAGGCTATATGCTTTATAGTGCCCATAAAATGAAGCTCATTGTAGGAATATCTATTCCAAAAGACATTATTGTTATTAACTCTCATTATGTTGATGACAATTTATTAGTTTTACAAAAAATTTAAATAATCTCTAATTTGTTGGAGATACTGGAGTTGTATTGTGTTTTTTGTAGGATCTAAACTTGATCATGATAAAATTAAATTATTGATGATTTAGGAAGGATCTACTCCTCCTTGGATACCTCAAGAATGAAAATATATTAAACACAAATAAATTATAAGGTATCTTGGGATGCCTTTTGGTCTTGAGGTTTCTCTCTATGATATGTGGAGTTGGTATCTTAAAATACTCAAGAATAAACTTTTTAGTTGGTTAAATAAATCTTACTTTGGCTAGTATAATCCAAGTTGCTAAAAAAATATTCCTTGACACACATGTTTACTATTCATCTTGTTAGATTCCCTCTAACAAAGGTTATGAGGACTTAATTAAAATTATTCACCATTTTTTATGGAAAAAATATGATGGTAACATTGGATTTATATCCACATCATGTATTCATTGTGTGGACATCAAAATCTGCATTTGGTTAGTTTGAAATACAACAACATTTCAACATCCATATGGAATAATAAGCCATGTTAATCATGTTATAAATAAAACAAGGGAAGCCAAATAAAAGCATACAAAAACATTGACATTAAACCTATCCCATATTGGATTGGTGTCACATGTGCTAGTGACCCTTTCCCAATCCTTGATTGATAGCTTAAGATGAAAATGCTATGAAGATGGTGGAGTGATGATGAACAAGATCAAATCTCAAATGAAGAGAGTAACCTTGCATAAAATTGTGGAGGATTTGCTCAAAGATGAAGCACCTATTTAAAGATTTTCAAAATGCTAAGTGTTGAAGAGGGACCAATGTGGGATCAAAAACAAAGCCAATGAGTTGAGGACACTTGTCATCATGTGATTAGTCAATGGTTGTGCAAGATTTGGGAAGAGTGCCCATGAGAGGGAGAATTTGAATTCAAATTTGCAATAAATTTTGAGAGGGGGACAAGAAAGAAGAGCAATAAATGCCATGTTTGACTTGTTATGTTGAGGGAAAATGAGTGTTTTAATAAATAAATAAAATTGATTTATTGTGCAAGTGGCTAGATCTAGATAATGCAAGTGGGATGGGATTAGCATTAGATCAGGATTAGATGATGATTATGCTGATTTAATGCTGATTAGATTATTTGACTTTCAAGACTTTGATAATTGATTTATTTAAATCAGAAAATGATGGAATATGATTTAGGATTTGATTTAAATGAAGTCCTGATTTATTTAATTAAGTGGATGATGCAAGATGAAGGTTGAATGATAATGCTTATTTGAATGGATGAAAATGCACTTGATTAATTGATGAATGGTCCTAATGCAACATCTAATTTGACTGAATCTGATCGAATGCATAATGTTAATTTTGCATGTCTACATTTTGCCCCTCTTTGAAGCAATGTACTTGTTGCGTTGGTTCAAAGAATAAACTTGCCGCGATCAAAATTTAATTTTATTTTTATTTTTTCGGATGCCCCAGCGGAAAGTACACTGGTACATTGCCCCCTCGAGAGATCAAGCGAAAAGATTCGATTTGAGGGTCGATCTCACGATAAAGAGGTTCAAAATGGATGGTTATGGATGACGATGCAAATGAGATGATTTCAAGATGCTTAGAGTAACAAATCTATATTATCCTAAACAACTTAAATGATGATATGATGTAATATGTTATGATTATGTGATGGATGTTTTATGCAGATGCTTAGACTAACAGATCTATATTATGATGATGATTATGCAATGCATGTGAAATGATCGATGTTCCCTATGATGTATGATATGAATGATATGTGGTATGCTGACGGTTTGTAGATGTAGGATGGATGAATGATGGATGCATGATGCTAGCGTGGAAATCAGATATGACAAGAGGATCCAACAAGTCCATGATGATGATGAGAAATGTTGATAAGAAATGATGATGATAGATGGATGATTTGCTTATCAAGGATTGGGATTTTCAAAGGGTCACTTACTTTATGTTTGATAACACGCCTAAGCACGATGCATCAAGGTATAAAGGACCAGGATGGCGTTGTACTTAGTGTGATGGACTTTGACTTGACAAATAGATAGGAGTATTCTTGTTCACACCTGACATACGGAAACTCTGCTAGGATGCACTTTAGAAATCTCAAACATCTCAGACCAAAACACGGAAAGGTATAACCAATCAATGCAATAGTCAACAAGGTATCTAAAACATCCTCCATACATATCTAACAAAGCAAGTATTCGCCAAGTTATTTTACAAGAGCGTCCAACAAGCACAACAAACAAAGAATAATGATCGTTGCCCCATTCCTATCTCTCTAAATCCTCTGTTTTGGGATATCATCGAGACGTCCTTGGTGGCCTTAATAAAATAAGTCAAAGAAAAGATGGGATACACAAACAAGTTGATGTTCTTTCCAATCACAGCTAACCAAAGAGATATGCTTTTAAGGATGAAAACTGAAACTTATTGCCCAAAGATAATGCCCATTGTAGGGATACATCCCCTAGGACATGTTAATTTGAATTTAAGTACGTCACATTTCATTTTATTTAAAAATGTTCTTTTCGATAACCAATGCCCTTGTAGGAAGGATTCATCCTACGACATGATGTTATCAGATGATTGATATGGAACTGTTTGGATGATGGACTATCGACACAAAGACTTGACCAACTTGTTTACGTACTGACTGAGACTTGAGACTTGATGCTTTTGAGTTTTACTTTTAACCTGCTAGACTTGTTCCTAACTGTTTCACCAAAGGTTGAGGATGACGATCAGTTTATTATGAATGGTGTTTATTGTGGGTGCAAGCGAGATGAGGCGGATGGATTTTTTCAAATATTTGGATGTTTTTGGAATTTTGCAATGTTTTGAAACATTTTTGGTATTTTTTCAAAATTTACAAATGTTTTGATTTTTAGTTTTCAATGTTTTGGGATTTTCTGAGATTTTTGATGAGACTAACCACAAAGACCTATCCTAGGAGCCTCGAGGGCTTACTCGATAGATTAGCCTTGCCTACGTTATACCTTGAGAGACCACGTGGATTCATTGCGGCTTGACCCGATTTATAGGCAGCGATATATACATGATGAGATGTCGGTTTATTATGTGGACTCCTATAGGACCCCGACCCTAAATGTCTCGGGGGATGATCAAAAGATCAACCTTGCCTACATTCAAGCTTCGGAGATGGCGTAGTTGACAAAGGCGACCTTGTTTTTTTGGATTTTTGAATGACTTTTGGCTTTGTTGTTTTGGATTTTGATATGTTTTGAATGTTTTGGATTTTTTTGATTTTCTAATGTTTTTGGATTTTCTAATTTTTTGATGTTTTTTGGATTTTGATGTTTTTCGAATGTTTTTGGATTTTCTAATTTTCTGATGTTTTTGGGTTTTCTGATTTTGAGGATTTTAAGACCATACACGAATCCAATCTGATGAGAATGTGCCCCCAGCGTGATGCAATAGACTACTTTGATAAATGCAGGACAAACTGACCTTGAGAATGGGCCAAGTAGTACTATGAGGGATTATGATACAAAGACAAGACCAAGCTATGGTGCAGATGCGAATGGATGAGTGATGGATGGAGATGAGATGGATGTGATGGATGATGGAAGCGAGATGGAGGGATAATGTAGATCAAGCCATAAAGATCCTGGTGGATGGAAAGTGCTTATTTACACAAGGCGCTTGTTTGCCAGGTTTTCACCAAGGTACTTGCCCAAAGTGCCACCGAAGTGGTTTTCACTAGAGGATGATTTTTTTTCTTTACTATTTTCAATCCTTTTTCTGATTTTTTTGGATTTTTTGCTTTTTTTATTTTTTTTGTTGTTACCAAGACACCTGTTTGCGGGTTTTAGCGAGAAGTAACCATTTTTTAGGACTTTTTCTAATTTTTTTGGATTTTTGGTTCTATGCAGCAGAAAATTAGGCATAAAACTTTTTGAGATGGGAGCTATTCATGGGCTCCTGCAGAGGTTCCCCTTCGGGTGTTGATAGCTGATATGCCCCTGATTTGTAGCTTGCTGTGACGATGAAAGGCCCTAACCAATTGGGTTCGAACTTACCTTTGCTGCTGGGATTTGGGACATTCTTCTGATTTTCTTTTAAGACTAGTTCTCCGACTTGGAAAGTCCTACTTCTGATCCTCTTGTTGTAGCTTCGTTTGAGTCTATTCTGATAGACTTGTAAATGATTTAAAGCTTCGATCCTTCTTTCATCTAGTAACTCCAGCTCATTTAGTCTTGAGACCCGATATTCTTCATCAGTGATGAGATTTTGCAGTGATATTCTTAGGGATGGGAGCTCGATCTCAATGGGGAGTACGGCTTCTGATCCATAGACCAAGGAGAATGGGGTGGCGCCAGTGGGTGTGCGGATGTTGGTTCGATAAGCCCAGAGGGCAGGATTAAGCTGCAAGTGCTAGTCACGACCTACGTCATTGACTGTTTTCTTGAGGATTTTGAGGATGGTTTTATTTGTGGTTTCTGCTTGGCCATTGCCTTGGGGATAATACGGGGTGGAGAAGCGATGTTGGATTTTGAATTTCTCGCACAAGTCGCAAACCTCCTGGTTCTTGAATGGTGTCCCATTATCTGAGATAATGTCTTGTGGGACATCGTAATGACAGATGAGATAGTTCAGGATGAATTTTGAGATCTGCTTTCCAGTGATGTAGGTCATGGGTATGGCTTCCACCCACTTAATGAAGTACTCCGTTGTGGTTATAATGAATTTGTGGCCATTGGACGAGGTGGGTGATATTTTCCCAATGAGATCGAGTCCCCACTATGAAAAGGGCCATGGTGTGATAATCGGGTGAAGCTCTTGAGCTGGAGCATGGATGAGGTCCCCATGCTGCTGACATTGTAAACACCTTTTGGCATGATCATGCGCTTCTCTCTCCATCGTGGGCCAGTAATACCCCAGCCTCAGCAATTTCTTGGTAATGGTCATTCCACTCGAGTGTGAGCCACATATACCATGATGAACCTCGGTTAGAGCAGTTAATGCCTCCTCAGCATTCAGACAACGTAGTAAGGTACCCTCTATGCTTCTACGGTATAAGGTATCACCTAGGATGACAAATCTAAATGCTTTTTTGATGAAGGTTCGTTTTAGGCTCGATGGTAGGTCAGCGGGTAAGACTCCTATTCGAAGATAAGTATATATGTCATGATACCAAGGATCGCTAGGACCAACGATTTCACACACATATTCTGATTCTGGTACCTCGAATGTGGGAACGAGAACTTGCTCGATCAGAAATTCATATTTCGGTACATTATGAGGGATGTCTAATAGAGACCCAATTGTAGCCATGGCATCAGCTGCTCTGTTGTTGGTTCTTGGAATCTGCTCAAATGTTATATCAATGAAGGATTTCTTGAGAGTCTCCACCAATTTCTTGTATGGAGTTAGCTTGTCATCCTTTGTCTGATATTCATCATTGACTTGATTTATGATCAACTGAGAGTCTCCATATACCTTGAGAGCTATGATATTCCATTGCAGCGCTATTAAAGGGACCTAATTCGAAGCCTCGTGATACGCTATGTTGTTTGTGCAAGGGAATGCTAGTTTGTATGATCTTGGTACAGTCCGCGAGGGTGATGAAAGATGCGACTCGTCAGGTGTTGTGTATTTGTAAATTATGGTTTCGGTGTTCGGCCCAGCATTGGGGTTAAAATAGACTCATCACGGAAGCGCTTTCTGAAGGACGGGGAGTTCGAATACATGATTAGTACCGCTGGTGAAGTGCAATAACTTGACCCTTGATGGCTTTTCTCTCAACATACTTTCGATGTCATATTACGGCGGTGTCCATCACCCATTTTACGCATTACGCGCATGAGCATTACGCTGGATAAAGGAGATATTTGGGGGATCAATTTTGCGTGAGAGCTTTATCTTCGCTGTTGCTAGCATATAATGTCTGAATTTTTGGGATGCAAACACTACTGCAAGGCAAGCTTTCTCGATGAAGGAATAATTTAGCTCATGACTGACCATTGTCCTGTTGATATAGTAGATGGCCCTCTCCGTTCCATTTTCATCATGTTGAGCAAGAAGAGCTCCTAGAAACAGCTAACATTTAGCGGCACATATAAGATTAGCTGACTCACCGGGATAGGTGGCATTAACAGCGGAGGTATCGATTAGATATTCCCTTATTTTGTTGAATGCCTCTTAAGCACTTGGTATCCCATTTGGCAATTACCCCTTGTGGAGTAGGTGTGAATACAGATTATGCTTGTCTGCCAGTTGTGCTATGAACCTTCTAATGGATTGAAGTCGGCCCTGGAGGCCTCTTAGTTATTTTAAGTTCCTTGGTGCTTCCATCTCGAGGATTGCTTTGACTTTTTCCGGATCCACCTCGATACCCCTCATGGAGACTATGTATCCCTAGCCGGTTTACGATTATCACGCCAAAGAGCCTTCTTGGGATTTAGTCTAACTTTGTATTCCTCTAATCATCCAAAGATGGCACTTAGTTTGCTATATATGATCTTGTCTTTTCAGCAGTTTTGCTAGGATATCGTCGACATAGTCTTCGACTATTTTTTGAATCATATCATGAAATATCAGTGTCATGGCCCTTTGATAGGTTGCTTCTGCATTCTTTAGGCCGAATGGCATCATGTTCCAGCAGTAGGTTCCCCATGGGCAAGTGAAAGTTGTCTTGTGTTGATCTTCTTTTGCTACCATAATCTGGTTGTATCCTGAAAATCCATCCATTAGCGATAGCATCTCGTGCCCTGCTGTCATGTCTACTATCATGTCGATGTTAGGGAGCGGGAAATCATCCTTGGGACATGCTTTGTTCAAATCTCTGAAATCCGTGCAGATTGATAGCTCGGAATTCGGGTTTTGACCGCAGGTACCAAGTCCCGACACCCGTGCATAATCAGTTGGTGAATAAATCCGCATCTAATAGCTTTGAGCTCCATTTTGACTAACAAAGCAATTTGGGGATGCATTTTCACGAGCTTACATTACGGCCGGGTTTTGCATCTGGATACAACGCTAGGTGGTGGACCACGATATTTGGATGAGTCTGGCATATCATATAACTCATCGCGGGATTTATTTGTCTTTCAACTA
Organism: Sequoia sempervirens; assembly: GCA_007258455.2. Lineage (NCBI taxonomy): Eukaryota > Viridiplantae > Streptophyta > Pinopsida > Cupressales > Cupressaceae > Sequoia > Sequoia sempervirens. The sequence goes on from VDFB02148293.1 coordinate 20,361, forward strand.
GGAATGTTGCTTCATGGATTCTTGCTCTTCTAATAATGAGTGATTCCACATAGAGATATTATGTCGAGGGGTCTCCCTCTGTTCCCTAGGTTGGTAGGTTTGCATTTTTTTAGCCAAAGGCTGGCTTCTTGATGAATAGCTCATAGGGGAAGATTGAATCCTTCATCTCGAGCCTTAGAGAGGTTTTACGTTTGGATGCGATCAACTATTTTTACTATTTTCTTGTCGAGGAGAGTGCTCTGATTGTGGTTTCCTCAAGGACTTAGATATGATTCTTAGTTTTCACTGAGATAGAAGGATTCAATCGTTTCCCCATAGTAGGCGTGTGTGTCTAACTCCATTATGAATCCTGCCTTATGATCTCCATCTGGAATGTTATCCCTCAACCCCATGAATTCTGAGAGTGCTTCATCGTTTTCGAATGTATCGAGAACTGGTGGTCCTCGTTGGTCATAGTCGATCAGTTGGGGGTAGACTAAGCGGATCTCATGATTTTGCATATTTGGTTCAAAGGATATGGTACTAATCATACACAGAGTGGTATCTTCAAATAACCTAGGGAGATTGGATATGATATCTTCGTCATCGCTACTAATATAGGGCTTAGTGATAAAATTATGTGTGTCCCTACCTGTGACTATTGGTGAGTGTAGTTGTACTATTACCGACTGAGGAGAAACATTAGCAGCTCTAACTGGAGGACTTCGGCCACGTATGGTTATTCTCGGAGTGGCACATCCAAGACCAAGATTTGTTATGGGTCGCGTCTCTGGCATGATAGGTATTATGAGGCCGTTGTCATTCTGTCCCAATCTCTGGTTTCGGTCATAGCCCATTGCAAGCATCATGTGTAGGCCTCTGCTTCTTTCATCCATTGGTAAATTCAGGTGTCAGTCTTTCATCTCGATACAACATGTTTGATGGATCTGCTTCAATTACCTCATGGCCAAGGTCTCCCCACCTTGTGAATTCGGGATAATTTTGAGGATAGGTTTGTGATGAGGGAGCTTGATTTTCTTGTGGGCGTCCTCGTGATCTTGGAGATTGTGGTAACTCTCCTATCACAAAAGCATTGTTAGGAAGCCTATAACTTCCACAACCGTCCTCTTGGATGATGAGCTTGATATCAGATATGGTGGGAATGGCGGGTGTCTCTGTCGCAGAAGTGGACGTGAGAGTGGGGGGATCGATGTATGATAATGGATGGAAGCCTTCATCATTTTAGCATAGGGGATTTTGTAATATTTGGCTTCAAGGTTCTTACTGCGATTATGAAAGCGGCTCGAGGATCTCCATGGGCGGTAACCTCTTGTCCATTATGTGTAAATTTACATTGGTGGAAGGTTGATGCTACGGCTTTCATTGCATGGATCCATGGGCGTCCCAGGAGAATGTTGTATGGTAAGTTGAGGTCCAGGACCTGACAGGTGGTTTCCATAAGCGTTGGCCCTACTTGGATAGGGAGCTTAATTGTGCCTTGAGATACTCTTTCTTGGTCATCATATGCTCTGATTGTGATGCCTTTACCTTTGTCAATGGAATCTTCTGATATCTTTAACTGCTTGATGAGGCTACAAGAACAAATGTTCAAACCTGCACCTCCATCCACCAAGACCCTTTTGATTTTGCTTTTGTTCACAATGACCTCCAAGTGAAGTGCGCGATTGTGAGATGGTTGGGCGGGAAAATCTTGGTCAGAAAATGTAAGGAGATTAGGTGTTATGATGTTTCCGACCATAGCTTGGAATTGTTCATGTCGAGGAGGTCTACTGCCGGGGCCAGTGGATGAGGCTAATGCTTCTTCAAGGATCTTTTTATGCGTTGATGAGATTTTTAACAAATTCATGATGGAGATGTGTTCTGGCGTTCTTTTGAGTTGGTCTACAATATTGTATCTATATGGAACGACTCTTGATTGAGGGACTCTATTTGGTTGGGATGATCCTGCAATGGTGACTTTTCCGCCTCTTGTGGTGACTCCGGAGTCTTGGCATAAAGAAACCTTTAATGAGTGATGACCATCACGGTTTTCATTGAGGTTAGCAGCTTTCTTGGATTTCATTGTCCCATGATTTACACTACCTTTTCAACTTTAATGTATTATTCCTTTGTTGCCATGATTCGTCGGATTAGATGTAGATTTTAAGATGCGATTCAGTAGAGTGCTTCCACATTTACTTGATTTCTTTTATCGATGAGATCTTGGATGATGATGTTCTTGGAGTCTCATACAATTGTTTGTGGGTGGCCAGCTTTGATTTTGTGGAATTAGCATAGTTGATTCTCATTGTACAGGAGACGACATCAGGTTCTTGATAATTCTCAAACGTGGGAGCTTGAATGAGTTTTTCGTCGATTAGCTTTTTCATGATGTCTTCCAATGGTTCCCCCAAAGTAGTGTATTTTCGTTTGGGGTATGTTTTGTGTTGAGGTGGTCCTCTTTGGTCATTGAGGTTATTGATGGTGGGATTATTGTTGGATTGATATGTTGTGTGATGAGTGTTTTGGCGTTGTGGTTGGATTTGCGGTGCAGGTGTATTTTGGCGTGGACCACTAATGACCACCTTGGCATCGACGATGCCATCATTAGTGATGTTCTTGTTTCTTGCCCATGTACGAGTTTTTTCATTGTAATTTGATGGTGGGCAATTGTTTTGTGATTCGTGATATGATGTTGATTCGATGGGTTGGGTTGCAAGGACTCTTTTGATGCTAAGCGCCTTGGAGATTAGTTGATCATAGGTGGTGATTCCCTGAACCTTGAGGTGGAATGAAAAGCGGCTTTCAAGGTTGGTAATGATTGTACAAACTTGTTGCTCTTCTGGCATGGTCCATTTGCTCCATTGGCCTTGGATCGCCATCATTGAAGAAATGAAGCGAAAGATTCATTCTTTCCTTGTTTCAGAGCGTAGAGTTCTTCGAGACTAACATCCATTGTAATGTTACATGCGTAGTTTCTAATGAATGCGTCTCTAATTTCTTTAAAGATGTCCTAATGCGAAGGTAGCGAGAGGGGAACCATTCTATAGGCTCTGCTAAGCTCCTAGGGGAATGGCATCAGATAAGTATCATCATATGCAACCTCCATACAATGAACTTGGAATTCCCTAATGTGATCTTCAGGGTTTCCCGTCCCTCGATATTTTTCAAATTTAGGGATATCAAATCCCTTAGGGAATGGTTTCATGTCTAAGCTCCTATCAAATGGATAGGGATACAAATTGCTCTACATTTTGGTTGTTCACCCTGATTGAAGATCGAGTACTTGTTCGCGAGAGCAGCAAAGGATATGTCGTCATATCATTCGAGGATCGAGGGAATTGGGATGAATGTGTTTGGGGGTGTTTGCAATCATGGTTTGGATGGATGGGTTGGTTTTGTGCATTACATTCAATGAATAGGTATGTTGTGGTAGTAGGCTTCGCATACGGATGAACAATGCTTGTTGTTGCTCTTATTGTTGTGCACTAGGATTTTTGCTTGTTGTTGCACTTGTTGTTGTTCTAACAAGCTTGTTGCTGTTGTTGCACTTATTGCTGTTCTAACAAGCGGCTTGTTGTTCTGCTTGTTTGTACATTCCCTGATAGCGATTTGTTGGGCTGCCTTGAATTCTGTTGCTTCTTATTTGTTCTTGATATTGTTTTAGTAAGCGTTGAGTACACGCTTACCCATTCTTGGCTGCTTGTGCGAAGTTGTGCTTATTAGCATTAGCGAGCTTGTGCTTGGGCTTGGCAATGCGGTTGTTGTTGCAATAAAAGTTGTGCTTGAGCGACTCTTTATTACTTGCAATGCTTGTAGAGGCTTGGAAATGACATTGTTGTTGTTGCAATAAAGAAAGCGGCTAGCGTGCTTATTGTGCTTGTAATCACGGCTTATTAGCGGCTTTAGCGACTAGCGCCTTAATATGAAGCATTGCCGCGAGCTTTTGTTTTACTTGTTGGTATCCTCTTTGGCGGCATGTTGCGTCGAATTGGTTTGATGATGTGGTGAGCGTTGAAAAGCGTCTTGTAATGTTGCGTCGAATTGGTTTGATGTGGTGAACGTTGGTGGTTGTGGGGGTGGTGGTGGATTTGGAATGGTGGTAGATGATGATGTGTTGATTATTTGGTTGGTGGATGGTGTGTTGTCGTTGATGCTAAGGGTGATTGGTGGATGGTGTTGTTGATGTAGTGGCGTCACAGATGTGATTGGCCCTTGAGAGACCATGCTTTGTAACAAGTTGTGGGGGTGTTTGATGATGTTGCCATTGCTTGCGTGTTTGTCGTTTGTTATTGTGATGTCAACAATAATTTTTGAGCATTTGGCAAGATGTTTTGATTGATGGTTGGGATGTATGTTTGATGGATACTTGGTAGAGGGGGAAGCCCTAAACCAAGGAGTGGTGTTGATGACGATGGTGATGGTGGGAGAGGTGGAAATGTAAGGGGGGTGAATCCTTGCGAAAGTGTTGTGGTGTTGAAAATGCCCCCTTGTCCGAATATGTCTCCCTCCTCTTGTGAATTTGTGAGAAGAGGTGTTTGTGGTGCTTCGTGAAAAGATGTTGATGATAGGTCATAATGTAAAGTGAGAGGAACATTTTGGTGTAATGGATTATGGAGAATGTTTTGTTCCACCGTGGTGTTTGCGTCCAAGTTTTGGTTATTCACAAGGGGATGTGATTGAAGTTCATTGAGGAATGTGTTTCCCTTGTTAACATTGGGTTGAGTTGGAGCAAATGATGTTGTGATTTGCGGGATATTTTCCATGACGTTTTGAGATGGGGGTGTAGATGAAATGGGGATGGTGGATGAGATTAGGAAAAGACGTCTCTACTTATATGGTCACATCAAAAATCAAGGCAACTTGGCCCCTTGTTTTGCTAGTTCAAGCATGTACAATCTAAGGGTTGAGCCTCATCATGATGTTGATGATTCTGGTTGTCCGATTTTGGAGCATTTCAGCCATTTCCCTTTTATGTAGACATTCCAAAGGTGAGGTCCCTCCCTTTGATTTTTCTTCTTGTGGTTTTGTGATGATGAGGGTCACGGGATTGTTTGTTCTATGAGATTCATTTCTTTACTTGTTTGGCTAAGGTCACTTGAAGCGGGAGTTTCTTTGTGGGCTTCCATACTCTTCTTGTATTGAGATCTCATTTGAACCATAAAACAAGGATCAATCTTCGAGAATATGGGAGATGAATCTCTTGATTCCTTGGATTAATCTCTATTTTATGTCCCAAAGTGAATGTTTTTGGATGCTTTTAGGATCAAATGTGATGGTGATATGATGGTGATGTTTAAAGATGGATGTTATGGATGTTTTGACTTTTGATAGATCTTGAATGAAATACTAGGCTTTGGATTTTTGATTGGTTTGATTTTTTGGATTTTGAGACTTTGTCCTTGATCTTGATTTGGATTTTGTTTTGGATTTTGAACAAAAAGGAACCCTAAGATGTTTGATAAAGATCTAAAGGATAGTTGTGTTCAAAGGATGATGATTTGGATATGTGTGAGGAGAAGGATGCATCTACCCACACCTACCCAAACAAAATGATTGTTTCACTAAGTATATGGAGAAGGATTCATCTACATACACTAAGCTAGACAAGATGATTTGGATGACTTTGACTAAAGATATGCAAAAGGATGCATTCACACATTCCTAGCCAAAGGTGTTTTGATAAATGTTTTCAAGGACTTGGTCTCAATGATTTTGGTGTTTGCTTGATTTTGTCATAAAGCCTAGCATTTCAAGGATGATTTCAAGGTTTTTCAAAAGATGATTTGTGAGATGGATTTTGATGTTTTGAAAGATGGATGAAAGAGGTTTGATTTGTTTTGATCCCTAGATGAACCTAAAAAGACCACTTTGTTTTCCAAGACCTAGGTATTGAAGAGCATGCATATGCTTCCTAAAGACCTTTGTAACCAAGGAATGATTTGAATATTTTGGATTTCCAATCAATGATTTGTGCTTTTGGGATTTGGAGTTTTCAACACACATGAAAGTTCATCTTGCTTATCTTTGCTTAATGGATTTATTTTACCAAAAACACTCTCTTTGATTAAAGTTTAAAACTAATATGTCCAATGTCTTAATTTCCTTAAACCCCACAAGATATTTTATGTGGAAATTCAATGAACTTAAGGCAAGGGTTTTCCTATTGTTTACTCAAGAAGACAAATTGAGGTATAATCCAATTCTTAGGAACCTCTACGAACGTGAATCCGTAGGGAAAGCAGTAACATATGGATTGAGTCAATGATATTTGTCTTAAAGAGGGTTTGAAATTTTGAGAATTATGTTGAATGTTTGTTTGCAAAATGTTTTCAAATACACACTGTGTTTTCAAACGAAGAATAATTACAAGCCCTATGGATGTGTAAGACAATATTTGTTGGATTCCCACTTGGACAAGTCTAGCTACACTTATCCCTAGCGGATGGTTAGATGCTTGACCCCACTGGCTCCCCTCCACAGCTCATTAACGTCAATTGGGGCAGCCAAGCATCAACACCCATGAAACTCCCATGGCATGCTTTCCATCTCTACTAGAAGACCGTAAGAGTGTGGGGTGGCTTCAGAATGACCGTTCTTGCACCAACAAATAGATTATTAAGGATTTTGGCAAATTCTAGCACATGGGTTCTAGTAAGGACTTTCCGTTCGTGGAGATTGACCCATACTGGCAAGAAAGTCCCCTTTCGATCCATCTGTTGGAGCCAAATCGCATGATTATGGTGTTTAACCAAACCCCTATTTTTCCAGTACGGCTTGGCTTTAGAGGTTGGTCAAATTTGTCTTTGAGCTTTTTCCCCAAGGCAGGCCCTCTAAGATAAATAAAAGCGAGTAAAGACACAATCAGAACTCGATCGATCTTTGATGGCACAAAGAAAGAGAATGTACGCGAAACGCCCCTACTCACACTCGCGGAGTTCAATTTTGCCCAAAGTGAAGTGTTTTAAAGCAATAAATGTATTTGAGTGTTTCTCTTGCAGCACCCCAGATCACACGAAGCGCAAGGGGAGAGGATACGTACTCAAAAGACAACATCACACAATCCAAACACTTGTTCATTTTATAACCTTCAAAGCAATTGTGAGTTCGTTTTAAGCACCAAATGAAATATGAAGATTGCTTGTCCAATTTTTAGCCCAAAATGAAATCTAGTAAGTTTTTCCTAAGATTCCTTTTAAGCCCCTTGTAATGAAAATTAAATTGTTCGTTTTAGACCCAAATGAAAATTAGTGTTCTCAAACGAAAAGGTAAACAACTTCGTGAAGTAGTGTTGATCAAACACTTAAAGTGTTAAAAAACACATTGTGTTTTCAAAAAAGATTTCCCCTCCTTTTGTTTTCGTTTGCTAGCCTTCTCTTTCGCCTTGCACCTTTTCGCCTTTGCTTTTCCTTCATTTGTACCTTTTTTCCTTTGCTTTTCCTTCGTTTGTACCTCCTTCACTTTTCCTTTGTTTGCTTTTTGTACCTATAATAAAAAAAAAAGACAATTATTGAGTTTATTCAATTAAATTTTCCTCTTAAACTTTTTGAGTACAAACGTTTTTAAGTAATAAAGCATTTAATAAAGATCTTCATTCCCAAATATTTTAAAGCAATTATTAGTCAAACAAGATAATCAAATGGGAAAAAGTCTCCCTTTCCAATAATCCACTCTTGTCAAACTTAGAATAAAATTTAAAGACCATCTAATATTCCTAGGTAGGATAAAGAATCAATCTCTTAAAGGCAGCAACATCTCAATATAAAGACACATAAATTTCATTCAAAACTTCTTTTAATGGCCCTTTTATCTTTCGTATGAAATTGTATCATTCAAAATTGAAAAACAAACCAAAGGCCACAATAAAGAACCTATCAATCCAATGATTAAGTCTAAAAAAGTTAAGTATAAGATGCATCCTAGATATTCCTTATTATCCAATCCAAAAGACACCAAAAACCATGAACCATTTTAGGCTCCTTTTGTTATTTCAAAAAAAAGTCCACGATGGATTGCGCCAAAAGAAATTAATATCTTCATACTGCACCACCACTAAGGTTAGCACCACACAAAAATAAATAAGATTGAGTCATGTGTATCTGTAAATTAAAGAACCAACACATATTGACTCATAGCCATTTATGACAAATTCCAAACGCACTGATTAATCCAAAATAACAAGCTTTGAATGTACTAATATGGCAGGTAAGAGGTGACAACCAGGTAATATGGTCGGTAAGAGGTGACAACCAGCATTGTGGAGTTTGCGCATAGTATAATAGAAAAGAATACGTGCCCAACCAAAACTATCTACCATTATAATTGTAGGACATTTCAAGTAAATGTTGATGGAAAGTGTAAAGATAGATTCATCAGCTACTACGCAAATGTCTCTTCTGCCAGTGTGCGAATGTAAGTTTTGGAATAGAGTGCGGACAGATTACTGGCAGATACACACGCAACAAACAAAATCTTTCAATTAAATGCCTTTGGCAGGTGTAAAGACAAATTCATTAACCAGTGCGCAGTTATCTCCTCTGCCAGTGCACGAATATAAACTCTGGAATAGGGTGTGGACAGACTTTTGGCAGATACGTAGGCAGAATGTGGACGCAACAACAAGGAACGAGAACATAAACAGTACTAAATGCAAATGGCAAGTGTTGGGACGCATTCCAAAGGAATTTGAAAGGCCTTCCTCATAAATGGCAAGTGTAAACCATTACTTATCTGTTTCAACAAGGCGCGTAGTATTAAAAAAGGCAGATTTTTGTTTCAAAAAGTCTCCAGGAGGCGTGAGTGTCTAGAGTTGTGTCTTAGACTTGCAACACATTGATGTAGGAGACAATAACAATAATGAGCATGCTGTGAACATAGGAGGAGGGGCTTCATTAGAAGATACAAGAAATATGCGCAAAAATCCCAACACAAATATCCGATATATGCATATTAGACAGCCACCAGTATACTTATTATAACCATTATTGCATTTGTTGTAACATTAGACATAACACATAACAGACTTACTGAGAGAATACAGAAAATGTCTATCGAGTATAATAGTGTTCATAGAATTTAATTACCCAAGTTTGTAACAAGAAAAAGTCAAATAAAGCAGTGAACAACATAATACTCAGTCATAATACTGTAATGTTGTTATGATTTTAAATGAGATCACAATCAAATGGTATTTGTAAGAGATTAACATGAAATGAGAAAAGTGATCATAACAAAAGTTGTTAATGTCTTTAACTCCTATAGTATGAAACTAAACACTGCTTATCATGCCAAATGCAAATATTTAAATGTGAATAGCATCCTCTTAAGGACTTTGAGAAGCTGCCCTCCTTCTAGCGCCATAATGTGGACATCAAAATCTGCATTTGGTTAGTTTGAAATACAGCAACATTTCAACATCCATATGGAATAATAAGCCATGTTAATCATGCTATAAATAAAACAAGGGAAGCCAAATAAAAGCATACAAAAACATTGACATTAAACCTATCCCATATTGGATTGGTGTCACATGTGCTAGTGACCCTTTCCCAATCCTTGATTGATAGCTTAAGATGAAAATGCTATGAAGATGGTGGAGTGATGATGAACAAGATCAAATCTCAAATGAAGAGAGTAACCTTGCATAAAATTGTGGAGGATTTGCTCAAAGATGAAGCACCTATTTAAAGATTTTCAAAATGCTAAAGTGTTGAAGAGGGACCAATGTGGGATCAAAACAAGCCAATGAGTTGAGGACACTTGTCATCATGTGAGTGGTCAATGGTTGTGCAAGATTTGGGAAGAGTGCCCATGAGAGGGAGAATTTGAATTCAAATTTGCAATAAATTTTGAGAGGGGGACAAGAAAGAAGAGCAATAAATGCCATGTTTGACTTGTTATGTTGAGGGAAAATTAGTGTTTTAATAAATCAATAAAATTGATTTATTGTGCAAGTGGCTAGATCTAGATAATGCAAGTGGGATGGGATTAGCATTAGATCAGGATTAGATGATGATTATGCTGATTTAATGCTGATTAGATTATTTGACTTTCAAGACTTTGATAATTGATTTATTTAGATTAGAAAATGATGGAATATGATTTAGGATTTGATTTAAATGAAGTCCTGATTTATTTAATTAATTGGATGATGCAAGATGAAGGTTGAATTATAATGCTTATTTGAATGGATGAAAATGCACTTGATTAATTGATGAATGGTCCTAATGCAACATCTAATTTGACTGAATCCGATCGAATGCATAATGTTAATTTTGCATGTCTACACATTGTATTCAACATAAATGTAAAGGAGGTTTGGGGCTAATTAACCCAAAAACTCAAGGAATCTATTTGGCAACTAAATGGATTATAAGAGCTATCAAAGGTGAAGAACCATGAAAGATACTTATACGGAACAAAATTAACCTAGCTTTAGTTAAAGGTAAATGCAATCAGTGGGATGACTTGATAAAATTATTCATGATTTTTTTAATTAATCCTTCTCCATCCCTTTAGTCTATTTGGAAGGCTTGGTAATTTATTTTCCATCTTCTAAAATAGAGAGATGCATCTCTTCAACATGGATTTAGATTCTCCACATCATCCATTTGATGGAACAAACTTATCCTTTATCACGAAAGACTCCTAGCTTTAAGTTTTCAAAAAATGCATATTTTCTATTTAGAAAACAAGTTTGTAATGTTGGAGACCTTTGGGATTTTTATACATTGAGTTGGTTTCCATGGAATATTATAAAAACTCAATTTAATTTGAGAAAAAATAATAAATAATTCTTGATTTTCATGCATTCTTTGGTGTTGTTGGATTTGTCTATGAAGTTATATACTAGAACTATTCAGTACAATTTCTTCAAATATTGCCTATGGTTGGTAGCTTATCCATTCTTAGTTGTTCCTGTAAAAAAATATAAATATTTGTAGTTTCTTCTTGTCTTACCTTTGAATCCTCACTTGAATCTCAAATGACACTACAAATTTAGTGAAAATTTTTGGGCAAAAATTTCTGCTCAAATCTAGAAATCAAAAGCCAATTTAGATGCTCAATTATTTGCTTGAAAAATATTGCACTGAAAACTACCAATTGGTGACATAATTTGAAGTGTATTATGTTCTAGTCAATTAAATTCCCTTTCTACCTAAGAAATGAAGATATGAGGCACACTTTTTTGCGATGCCAATTTTTTTTTTATAAAGTTACAAGCTGCAATTATAGGGTGTAGTATCCTTTACACACGGAGCGCAAAGGCCCAAAAAGAAACCAAGACCAAAGTTACATCATTAAGCCCAACCCAAAAAGTAGAAGAAACCAAAAAATAGACACAACAAACTGACAGTAGAGAAACCATCCACCCAAAACACAAAACCAACCACTACTTCTCTAGTCCTTCCCACTTCTTAGTGAGAAGATTCAAGACATCATCACCAACCCAATTAGGTCCCTCTCCTCCCTCCAGTCTTCTTCTCCACTTCCTCTTTGAGCACCTCGAAGAGAGTGACAATAGACCTATGGATGATTTTTATCATGAAGCGCATCAACCGAGTAAACTTATGTTCAAGTTTGTCCACCTGAGCCAATAGTTTGCTGAAATCCTCATCATTTCCTGTTGGAAGTTGTGGTTGTGTTGCTGATATATGGTTGTTATTGATGTCAACACTATTAGCATTATTGTATTGAAGGCTGTATATGTTGAGGATATTGAGAAAATTGTTAAAGGAAGAGTTGCAGGTTGCCAGTGGAACAATGGAGTTCAAGAAGGTGTTTTGTTTAGTATGTTGAAGATCAATTGTTGTGGACTAAAGGATTTATTGTTGAGAGTATCTAGTTCATCTACCGAAAGTTTCAGAGGATCACGCGAAGATTTGATTGTGCTATGGACAATTGTGTTCTGACAGTGTTTTTGTGGTCTCTATCACTATTCTTGATTGAAGTTTATGTAATTCTGGTAATCTCAGTTATTGCAGATGCTTCTCTGTTAGTTCATGTTGTTTGTGGATGCTTCTAGATCATTCTCTATCATTTTTTTACATCTGGTTTGATTAGTGTGCTCGTGGTCAAATATTTTTCTCATGTGTGTTCGAGTTTTCATGTTCTTAGCCAACATGATGGTTGTAACATGTTGCAGATCCTTGGAGATTGAAATTTGAATGTTTGGCGCACTTGAGGATATTTTTTTAGGTCGCATCATAATATTAGCCGATAGTGTTTAATTCACATTGAAAATTAATTTGTAAATTTGGGCTGACATTGTAAATATGTTTTATATTTTTGGTCGAAAAGGTTGTTGATGTAATTCCATGTTGCAGATATATAAGAGTGATTTTTTAAGAAAAGTTAGGGAGAGAGTGTGAAAAGAGAAAGAGCTAGAGAAAGTGCAAGTGTGAAAACATTGATCTATTCATTCAATTGTAGAGCAAAGTGTGAAGAAGTATTTATGTTCTTAACTGGAACTGTAACCAAGCTTTTGTAGAAGCTCTATTTTCTCAGCTCATACCCTACGGATCTAATCCGAATTGCTTTGTATTGTTGGGTAGTGGTCTCTTTTGTATTTGAGTAGTGAGCTCTAGGCAGTGTGCCTGAATGCATGTGCATTCCCATTATTTTTCATTATACTTTTAACAGGGTACATAATATTGTGGACTAACATCCAATGTGGTTTTTCCCCTAACAGGGTTTCCATGTAAAAAAATCTTGGTGTTCTCTATGCTTTTGATGTGTTGATTGTTTATGGTTTATTATTCTTTCATCAGATCTAAGATTAAGTTAAGTTGAAAAGTTTAAATATTTTGTGACAACTGATTCACCCCCCTCTCAGTTGTTTGTCCTTGTTTTTCAAAAAATTGGTATAAGAGCAGGTTCCTCTGAAGAAGTTTAAAAGCTTGAGGTGATCCAAGATCACATCATACAAGAAGGATAGTCCTAGATTCGATGGAACAAACTACTCACTATGGAAAGTCAGGATGGAGTGTCATTTGAGGTGTATTGGTGAACCCTTCTAGAAGATTACAAAGAATCCATATGTTATTCCTCAGAATGGTCCTTCAACTACTGATGAGATTAAAGAGGCTGAAAATAATATTAGGGATATGGAAGCTTTGTTGAGTGCTCTGACAGATTCGAAAATGACAAATGTGATAGGTTTGAAGACAACTCATGAGATTTGGATGAAGCTAGAAACTTTGTATGAAGGAGATGCACTTGTGAAGATGGCTAAGCTACAGAGTTTGAAAGGAAAGTATGAAAATCTGAAGATGGGTGAAGATGGAAATATTTCTTCTTTTATGCAAAAATTAAATGAACTAGTGATGGCTATTAGATGTGCTGATGATGCCCTGGAAGAGTAAGAAATTGTAGCTAAAATGCTCAGATCATTTCCTCCCTCTTACAAAGCAAAGGCTCATGCTATTGAAGAAATCAGATCAATGACGAATGTGACAAGAGATACACTGATTGGTAAATTTGCTACTTTTGAGTTGAGTGAATTTGGTGAATCTATTCCCAAGACCGAATCTGCATTTAAGGCTACTGTATCTAGAAGAAACAAGCAAAGATATGATCCAGGAGAGTGTTCTAGAAAGTCATTCAAGTATGAGGAAGAAATGAAACAGATTGAAGATGAAGAAAGAGAAATAGAAGAGTTGGAAGCACTAATTGTGAAGAAAGAAGGTAGAGGAAAAGGTAAGTATAAATGAATGTTTCCTATTAAATGTTTCTCTTACAATAAAATAGGTCATTTTTCATCAAGGTGTCCTGAAAGAGTTCCTAGATCTCAACCAAACAAGCCTAGATTTCAAAAGAAATGTTATTATGTTGAAGGAGTGATTGAGGAAGAGTCTGATAAAGAAAATGGAAATGAAGATGAATGGGTCTTCCTTGCTATCAAGGAAAATGGTCTGATGGCTACTGAATCTGCTAAAGTTGAGAAAGCTCTTGTAGTCTGAATTGAAGAAAAGGATGAGTGGGTTATTGATAGTGGATGCCCACATCATATGACTGGTGACAATTTTTTTTTTGTAAGTTTAGAGAAATATGATGGCAGGGTTGTAAGATTCAGAGATAACAATGTTGGTGTGATTCGTGGCAGAGGATCTATTTGACTTGGTGGTAAGCATAACACTGATGATGTACTTTATGTTGAAGGCTTGAAGCACAACCTATTGAGTGTTGGAAAAATGGTGGACAAGGGCTATGATCTTCAGGTCAAAGGTGGAAGATGCAAGATACTTGGAAGTTCTGAAAATGTAATTGCTTTAGGTAAAAAGACAAAAGGTAATATTTTTCACCTGAATGCTACTAGTGAAAGTTGTTTAATTATTTAAGTAGATGAAAGCTGGTTATGGCATAGGAGGTTGTTTCATGTGAATTTTGATAACATTGTCAAGGTAAGTTCCACTCACGCAGTAAGAGATCTACCTAACCTAGTGAAGCCTACTAACACTATTTGCAAGGAATGTCAGATGAGAAAATAGACTAGAGTTTCCTTTAAGAGAAAATAACATCATTCAAATGGGTTACTAGAGCTAGTGCATACTAATCTATGTGGTCCCTCTAGAGTTAGAAGTATTCATGGAGAAAGGTACTTTATGTTGCTTATTGATGATTACTCTGGGATGATATGGGTTACTTTCTTAAGAGAAAATTGTGAAGCATTAGAGAAGTTTAAAAGTTTCAAAGCTATGGAAGAGAATGAGAAAGGTCCGAAAATCAAATTCTTAAGGTCAAACAGAGGTGGTGAGTTCACCTCCAAGGAGTTCAATTCTTTTTGTGAAGAGCATGGAATCAAAAGACAATTATCTACTCCCCGAAGCCCTCAACAAAATGAAGTTGCAGAGAGAAAGAAAAAAAAATTCTGGATGCTGCTAGAACAATGATGATAGAAGGAAATGTGCCTCACATCTATTGGAGTGAAGTTGTAAGAACTACTGTATACACTTTAAACCAGGTAAATATCAATGGTAATTATGGTAAGACTCCTTTTCAACTATGGTTTGGTTATAAGCCTAATTTTAAATACTTCAATATCTTTGGAAGCAAGTGTTATATCAAGAGAGATGATGACATAGGAAAGTTTGATGCAAGAAGTGATGAAGGAATCTTTCTAGGTTACTCTACTAAAAGAAAGGCCTATCAGTGCTATAACAAAATATTGAGAAAAATGGTTGAGAGTGAAAATGTCAAAGTTGATGAGGACTCTGCTAGATCATCCAAATACTGTGGATATGATTTAAATGACCAGGAAGACAACACAAACAAAGGGAAGAATGCTCAAACAAAAAATCAACTTCAAATTGTTCCATATGTTCCGGTAAAACAACTTCAATTTGTTTCGGTAAATCAAGGTAGTTAGGAAGAAGAAACAAATGCAAGTGCAGAAGAAAGAACAAAATAACCATAAGTTTGAGAAAGTCCTAAAGTTCCAAGGTATGTAAAGCTAAATCATTCTGAAAATAAAATTATAGGAGGCAAGAATAAAGGTGTGCAAACTAGAAGAAAGATTGCAAAAGAGTATTGTCTGATTTCCAAGATTGAGCCTAAAGATGTCAATGAAGCTTGCAATGATGAACATTGGATGGAAGCTATGAAGGAAGAATTGATGCAGATTGAAAAGAATGATACATGGATACTTTTTCCTAGACTTAAAGATAAAAATGTGATTGGTACTAAATGGGTCCTTCAGAATAAGCTGAATGAACAAGGTGAAGTGGTTCGAAATAAAGCAAGATTGGTATGTAAAGGGTATTCACAATATAAGGTATTGATTTTGAAGAAACCTTTGCTCCTGTCGCCAGAATTGAAGCTGTAAGGTTATTTCTTTCTTATGCTACATATAAGAACTGTAAAGTCTATCAAATGGATATGAAGTCAATTTTTCTTAATGGTGAGCTAGAAGAAGTATATATTGAACAACCAGATGGATTTCAACTGTTTGATAAGGAAGACATGGTTTTCCGATTGAAGAAATCTATGTATGGACTCAAGCAAGCCCCTAGATCCTGGTATGCTAGATTGGATAAATACTTATTAAAGCTTGGATTCAATAAAGGTACTACTGACAACAACTTGTATTTCAAATTGGATCATGACAAAGAATTGATTATTGAGGTCTTTGTTGATGACATTATTTTTGGAGATGATAATCTATGTATGAAGTTTGTTGATGAAATGAAGAGTGAATTTGAGATGAGTATGATTGGAGAGATGAATTTCTTTTTAGGATTGCAAGTTACTCAGTTAGACAATGGTATTTTCATATCTCAGTCCAAATATGTGAGAGAGCTACTAAAGAAGTTTGGTATGGAAGACTCAAAGCCTATTGGTACTCCCATGGTAACCGGATGCAAGTTAACACAAGATGATGATTCTCCTAAGGAAAATAAAACAAGATACAGATCAATGATTGGAAGATTTCTCTACTTGAATTAGACCAGACCAGACATCATGAATTTTGTATGTATGGTTGCTAGATTTTAGGCTGATCCAAAAGAATCACATGTAACTGTTGTAAAGAGAATTTTCAGATATCTGAAAGGAACAGTTGATTTTGGGCTTTGGTATCCTAAGGATGATGATCTTACTTTGAATTCATACACTGATGCTGATTTGGTAGGAGATGTAGATGACAAGAAGAGTACTAGTGGTGGTGCCTTCTTCTTAGGGAAGAAGCTGGTGTCTTGGTTGAGTAAAAAGTAGAATTCCATTTCTCTATCTACTGTTGAGGTAGAGTATATTGTTGCTGAAAACAACTGTACTCAAGTGATTTGGATGAAACAAATGCTGAAAGATATCAAAGTAGTATATGATGAGCCTATTTCCATATACTATGACAACTCAAGTGCAATCAACATATCGAAGAATCTGGTGCTACACTCTAAGACCAAGCATATATCAATCAAGTTTCACTTCTTGAGGGAGAAAGTGAATGAGAAAGAAGTCAGATTGGATTATGTGCCTACCAAAGAATAGGTTGCAAAAAATTTCACCAAGCTATTGCCAAAGGATACTTTTGAGTATCTCAAAGGGATGTTAGGGGTGATTACCCCTCTTGATATGAACTAAAGATGCATTTGCTTGCATCAATCAGTGTGCTCCATAGATATTTCCTGATCTGAATTGATGTTCTCATGGATGCTACTCAGGGGGAGTAGTCAAATGTGCAAATATGTGGTTTAGAGCTTGTATATGGAAAGGTAATGCTTACCTTTTCCATTGATGTCAAAGGGGGAGAAGAGCAATGTGAAAAATATTTTTGGGGAGAAGATAAATTGAGAAGAGTCAGAATCTAAGGAGGAGTAAGTGTAGCTGTGTTGATGGTATTTTTCACATCATGTGTTGCCATCAATGCCAAAGGGGAAGATTGTTGGATGTTGTGGTTGTGTTGTTGACATATGGTTGTCATTGATGTCAACACTATTAGCATTATTATATTGAAGGTTGTATATGTCGAAGATAATGAGAAAATTGTTAAAGGAAGAGTTGTAGGTTGCCAGTGGAACAGTGAAGGTCAAGAAGGTGTTTTGTTCAGTAAATTGAAAATCAGTTGTTGTGGACTAAAGGGTTTATTGTTGAGAGTATCTAGTTCACCTACTGGAAGTTTCAGAGGACAACGTGAAGATTTGATTGTGCTATGGACAGTTGTGTTCTAACAGTGTTTCTATGGTCTCTGTCATTGTTCCTGATTGAAGTTTATGTAATTTTGGTAATCTCAGTTATTGTGGATGCTTCTTTGTTAGTTCATGTTGTTTGTGGATGCTTCTAGATCATTCTCTATCTTTGTTGTACATATGTGTTGATTGATGTGCTCGTGGTCAAATATTTTTCTCATGTGCATTCAGGTTTTCATGTTCTTGGCTAACATGATGGTTGTAACGTGTTGTGGATCCTTGGAGATTGAAATTTGAATGTTTGGCGCACTTGAGGATATTGTTTTAGGTCACATGATAATATTAGCCAATGGTGTTTGATTCAGATTGAAAATTTATTTGTAAATTTGGGCCGACATTGTAAATATGTTTTATATTTTTGGTCGACAAGGTTGTTGATGTAATTCCATGTTGCAAATATATAAGAGTGATTGTTTAAGTGAAGTTAGGGAGAGAGTGTGAACAGAGGAAAAAACAGAGAAAGTGCAAGTGTGTGAACTTTGATCTATTCATTCAATTGTAGAGCAGAGTGTGAAGAAGTTTGAGCGAAGTGTAAAGAAGTATTTTTGTGATTAACTGGAATTGTAATCAAGCTTTTGTAGAAGCTATTTTCTCAGTTCATACCCTACGGATCTAATCCAATTTTTTTTGTATTTTTGGGTAGTGAGCCCTTTTGTATTTGAGTAGTGAGCTCTAGGCAGTGTGCCTGAATGCATGTGCATTCCTATTATTTTTCATTATACTTTTTGTGATAGGTTGAATGTGAGTTTTAGAAAATAAGCAACAAGTAAAAGAGTGCAAATAAACACCAAAACAACCTACACCTCAAGATTAGCCTAAGTTGGAAACAACACAAGATGAAAGCAACAAAATGGAACTCTATACCTTACGTCGAATCGATCCTTTGGTTGGCCCTTCGATCTTTGATGTGTATGCTCCTTGGATGGCACAAGATGCAAGCTAAATGATGTGATGAGGATGAATGCAAATGGATGAAAACATGAAAAATGGCTAAGTGTAGGTTGAGAAACAAAACTGCAAGAGTTTGACTAGCAAAATGATCTCCCCAAAATGAGAGAAAAGGGGGTATTTATAGAATTTTTGAGAATTCCTATGGGAAATGGATGGCCAAGATTGAGCCACCAAATATCAAAATGTAGGGCTAAGGTGAGTTGAGACCTCACAAGCCCTCACATCTTGACATGTGGCATGTGAGATAGCCCTAAAAGGTGAGGTGGACATGAGGTGGAAGGAGAAGTACATGACATGGAGGGGGTACAAAGTACCTTGGGATTGGACAAGATCTCCTCATAAAGGAGGTCCTTGTCCCCATGTGGGAGAGAGGACAAGTGGGGAATTAAAAATTCCTCAAATATTCTCATGGGGAAGAGGGAAGGAATTTAAAATTCCTTAAATGCATTGGGGGATTAAAAGGTGAATTAAAAATTCACATGGGAGGGAGATGCCTTGTCAAAAGAAAATCATTTAATAAGTTTCAAGGACACATGTCATAAAGGACATGGGGAAGAGAAAAGGAATTTTATATTCCTTGAAAGAATAAAAGGAATTAAAAATTCTTTGAGAGGTTGATTAGGCTAGTTAGTGAGGGATTAGAGGATGGTTAGGTGGCTAAGAGAGATTAGAGGCCAACTTGCAAAAGTTGGAGGATGTGACACATCCTAATCAAGGATTAGGCATGTGCACACCTTAATGATGGGATTAGAAGGATTAAGATTAGATAAAAATGATGGAGGATGTGACATGAAATTAAATGTAAAATATTTATTTAATTCCAATTGATGGAAAAGGAGGATTAAAGATAAAAAGGT
>VDFB02148294.1:0-12093 GCA_007258455.2 Sequoia sempervirens
AACAACAATGTTATGATCACAAAATGGTATTTAAAACCTGATAAAAAATAATAGTGGCGGACAATGAGTAGGAACATCATCAAAGGGAGATCATCAACTCAAACACTTAAGCAATTTCCATGGATACTTAATAATATGATGCCCCAACTTCCCAACAATCAAGATCTCCTATTTTCTCATCTAATACAATTACTTGTATAATATTCAAAAGTATATCATTGTTTAACGAGTTATCAATTTCATAAATTCATCCATGATACAATAGTTTAATTAAATAAAAAATAGTCATAATATATATTATTTTCTCATTATAATGTCCTCAATGTTTACTCTTATAAATACTTTCATGATATAGACATACCTAAATGAGTTTATAAACACTTAACTTAACAATGTTGTTTAATTACCTCATCCTTCAGAAAATATAGAATGCTCACACACACACACACACACACACACACACACACATATATAGCACAGTATTTATATATATATATATGCATGCATATATATATATATGTATGTATATATATATGCATATATATATATATGTATGTATATATATATATGTATGTATATATATATGTATGTATATATATGTATATATATATATATATATCAAATATATACATAAACATATAATTTGTAAAATTTTAATCCCTACTGAAAGGAAGAACATACTTTAGAAAATAAGAAATTCAAGTGCACACAATTACATATTGGTATATATATTAATCTATACATGCCGAATGGAAGAAATACTAAGCGTGGCCTCTTATAGCCAACACTACATAAAACACAACCACAAGATACAACAGAAATATAAATTAATCAAACATTGGCAAAAGAAATTAGTGCTAGCCAACATTGACTATAGGAATAAAGACGACTGGCTTCTACAACCAAGAACCAAATAACTAGCCATGAGGAGATTTGAACTTCCTTAGCAATAATATAAATGAAAAGAGATAAGGCATGGGTGCAGAATTTTAAATGATAAGAATTTAGCCAAAAAGAATAAATCAAAACCCTCCCTAAACGAAAGACAAAGAAAACCAAATCCAAGAGATGTTTTATACCAGGCGCAAGAAGTGATAACAAAATAAAATTAAGTGAATTATTCCTAGGTGTGGCTAAAGGCTAGAGACACACACAACACAAAACCAACAGAATGATAAGAAAAATAGCGAACAAACAAGTTTGACACATCCACCAAATGTCATTTATTGAATAAGATGAGATCAAGTGCATGTACTGAGATGAGTAGAGGATTAAAAAAATCAAAATCAAAATTCATAAACTAAAAATCAAAATCCATCGCAGTATACAGTAAGGCATAGATTTTATTGAAAACGATTAACAAATATGAAGAATGGTCCATAAGCAATATGAGATTATGTAGGATGGGATGGTTGGAGAAAGTCGGTAGGGGAGTAATTTCCAGCAACAAAATATATGTTATATGATGAATGTAATACAAAATAGCAAGCTACAACCGAACATGAATTTCTCACAGCAATAATAAAATTGAAACCATATAGATCTTTGCAATAAAAAATAATCATTTTTCAACAACAAAAGAAGGAAAGATCATTCACATCTAATATATAGACAAACAAGAATATAGAAATGAAGCCTACCTAGTTTCCTTCCCTTCAAGATGGAAAAGAAATGCCGAGGACAAAATCTATCGCAGCAATAATCCTCTTCTCTCAAGCTTTGATCAACCTTCCGAAAATCTGTTCTCTTCAAAAACGAAAGAAAAAAGAAACCATGTATTTTTTTTTTGACAATTATTGTTGTAGATAGAACTTTCATTCGAAAAACCAAAAATCAATTGATTAACATCTTCTAAAATTAATAACTAATAAAACAAAGTAAGTGATTATATTTTCGTACATAAAAATCAAGCAATAATCACTTAATAAGACAAGTTTCCATTTCACAACCAGTTCGGAGCCATGCATGGGCTCAAACTCACTTTTTCCATCTTTTAATTTGCTTTTACAACTCATTCAAAAATCTCCTTCAATTTATTTATTTAAAATTATATGATTTTCACATTTGAATAATTAAATTCCAATCATAATAAAATTAACAATTATCATTAGATTTAATTATAATCATACTTTATACAAAATAATTTAATTTAATTAATCATCAATAAACCATATAGTATCTATTTTTGACATTGATCTATTTAATTATTTATTTTAAATTCCAAATTAATTTAAATAACCTTATAACCAATTTAATTTAATTTAATCGATTAAGAAAGGAAACACGATATTAATTTCACCTCAAAATCACAATTAATAAAATATTTAAACTAAATCAATAGTTTAAACAACATAATTAATGAACAACTATGTAACATCACAAATCATCCAAACAATGATAAACACAAAACAAAAAAATTGACCAAGAGTGCAAACCAAACTGATGAGGGTAACAAGATGGGTACTCATCCTCATTGAGGATGATCCCAAGGGTAGGGGACCTTTTGTCATCTTTGTTTTCAACATCATTTCCATTGGGCTTTAAGCCATACTCAGACGTAATAGTGCAGGTGAATTCGATGTCTGGTGTCTACAAAATGTTTTAGACAAACTATCAAACAACACACACACACACACACATACAAACAATCAAACACAATGTGAGTGGAAATTGTAGTGTAGTAGGGTGCTCACCAGTGAGTAATGCTACATTGTCCCTCCCACCAAGATATCTCAAACAATAATCCATATCAACAAACAACAACAATTACATCATAACCAACATAGATCAACCATTAACTAAATGCACAATAAACATAATCATATGTCCACATAAAACACATAGTCAAATTAATCTGAACACATAATAAATCCACATATCCATCTTAACATAAACATTAGTCAATAGTGTCATGATTATCAAAGTCAAATAAACTATCATCCAAACCAATCCAAAATGGCGAAACAAGCATCAACAAGGTATCAAAGTGCATAACATATCATAATGAGTATCAATCTAATGATGGAAACATGAGAGGCACTACATCCTTCCCCCTTAGAACCAGGCTTACTCCTAGAAGCCTATAAACAAATAAGGAAAAGACTCTTCGAATTTGGGATGCATCCTCCCATGTAGCTATAGTCTCATCGTTAGGATCCCACTAGACCCTCACTTTCTCAATGTCTCTTCCCTTGAGAGCGAGCCTCCTGTGTTGAAGAATGACCACAAGCTTCAGTGCTAGCTTCTCGTTCTCTACCTATAGTGCATTCCAATTGAGAACATGAGATATGTCTAGATAATATGGTCTAAGTACATAAACATGGAATACATCATGTATGTGTGATTGACTAGGCATCAACAGAAGATGGTAAGCAACAGGGCCAATCCTCTCTAAAACCTCAAATGGTCCCACAAAGAAAGGTGTGATCTTAGATCCTTTCCCATAATGGATTACACTCTTTCATGGATGCACTTGTAGGAATACCCGGTCACCATCTGAAAACTGACGGTTGACCCTATAAGCATCTGCATATTTCTTTTGCTTGTCCTACACTGCCACCAAGTTCTCTCTAATGCGAGAAACTTGTTGCTCCATATTCCAAATCATCTTAGGTCCAAGGAGAACTCTATCCTCAATACGATTCCAGCTCAATAGAGTCTGACAAGGATGACCATACAATGCCTAGAAAGGAGGCATACCAATCGAACTACGATACATGTTGTTGTATGCAAACTCCACCAAATGCAAGTATTCCTCCCAATGAGACTGCTGATCCATAACATACATTTAGAGCATTTCCTCAAGAACCTAGTTGACCCTCTTGGTATGTCCATCTGTCTCTAAATGATATGCAAAACTAAAGTTCAACTGGGTCCCTAAGGCATGCTGCAAGGATGTCCATAGTGCAGATGTGAACACCAAATCTCTATTGGAAATAATTCTACATGAAATTCCATGTAGTCTAACAATATCCTCCATGAATATTCTTGCCACAGAAGAAGCATTATTAGATGATCGAACGAGAGAGAAGTGCACCACCTTAGTCAATCAATCAATAGTGACCATGATGGCATCATGCCGACGAGAAGACATTGGAAAACCAACTATAAAATCCACCAATATGATATCCAATTTCCATTTAGGAATGAGATGTGGTTGTCAAAGACCTGTGGTATGTTGGTGTTCCACCTTAACTCTCTGACACTCCAAACACCTCGCAAGAAATTTTGCAATGTCTCTCTTCATTCCAACCTAGAAATACAGTGGACGAAGGTCTGCATACATCTTCCTAACACCCGAATGAGTAGAATAGGGTGCTCGATGTGTCTCATTCATGATTGGGGTATGAAGACCCTCAGAAGGAGGTACATACATATGACCCATGTATCATAAAATACCATTAGATTCAAGCAAATAACCCAAAAATTTCTCCTCCAAAGTTCTATCTGACTCAATTTTTGACTTCACCTCCTGATACCAACTATCTGTAGGAAGTGTTGCAAGAATCTGACTCCTCAATTTGACACCAAGAGTCCCTGCTGACAACTCATGTCTCCACTAACTCAGAGCATCCGCCACCACATTTTCCTTGACTTGCAAGTATTTAACCTCAAAATCATATCCACAAAGGAATTCCATCCATGTCCCCTGATTGGAATTCAGGTTTGGCTGTGTAAATACATACTACAATTTGCAGTGATCACTATGCAACTCCAATTGATGTCCTAATAAAAAATGCCTCCATCTCACAAGGGCATGCACAATGGTGGATAACTCCAAATCATGTGTGGGGTAATTTAGCTCATGATCCTTGAGTTTACGAGACTCATAGGAAATCATGCGACCATCCTACATAAGAACATCTCCTAAACCCTCCAAGGATGCATCAGTACACACCAGAAACTCTCTAGTAGGATTAAAAACTACTAGGATATGTGCACTGGTCAACTTCTCCTTAATAGTCTAAAAAACTGATCGACACTGCTCTGACCAAATAAACTTCTTCCCTTTCCTTTGAAGAGAAGTGATGGGGTGAGATATCCTTGAAAATACCTAAACAAATTATTGACAGTAGCTTACCAAACCCATAAAATTGTGAATCTCAGGAACATTCATGGGAATAGGCTAATCAATGATGGCTTGGATCTTTGAAGGATACAAGGTGATACCTTCACCTAAGATAACATGACCCAAGTATCTCACTTATGTCTGAAAGAACTCACACTTTGCCAGATTTTCATATAACTAATTGTCTCTTAGACATTGCTATCTCAAATGCTCCTCATCCTCCTCCATAGTTTTCAAGTAGATTAGGATATCATCAACGAACACGAGAAAGGTAGGTACAAAAGACTCCATTCATCAGACTCATCAAAACTGATGGTGCATTCATCAACCTGAATTGCATAATAGTGAACTTATAATGCCCATAGCAAGTGCAAAATGCAGTCTAGTGTATATCTGCCTCAGAGATATGAAATTGATCGTACTCCAACTTAAGATCATTTTTTAAGAATACCATAGCTCCCTTTATTTTATCAAACAGATCATTGATTCTCGACAAAGGGTACTGGTTCTTCACCGTCACCTTATTTAGTTGTTTAGAATCAATGCACAAATGAAGGGAACCATTGTTCTTCACAAATATCATCAGTTCTCCCCAAGGAGAGACAATAGGATGAATAAACCTTTTTGCTAACAACTCCTTCAATTGTAAATGAAACTCTTGAAGGTCTTGAGTCATCATCCGATATGGATCTTGAGATATAGGTTCAACTCCATGGACAAGGTCAATTTTAAAATTGATGTCACACTTAGGTGGCATCCCCAGAATCTCACTAGGAAAGACATATTCAAACTCCTTAAGGAGAGAATAGTCATCAAGAGACACCTCTCGACTCTCCCCTAGCTACAAATCATTGATTGACACAACAAACAACTGGAAACCCTGAAAACATCTCTTCAACTGCATAGCATAAATCATCTATAAAGAGATGGGTCTCTAAATGCCAACAATCTCAACCTCATTACTCAAATCATCTACACATTGTACAAACTTATGATGACAATCTATCATTTCTCGATGAGCACTCAACCAATCCATACCTAAAATAACATCATAGGATCCAAGAGGTAGGATGCAAAGATCCACCACAGTCACAAGTGACCCAATTTCAAAACTACAAAACTAAACAAGGGATTCTACCACTACTTTCACCCTAGAGGCCAATTTGACTTGCCACCTTACACCTTGCTTTGCTGCCACCAGTCTACAATGCCCTACTATGGAAGGGGAAATAAACAAATTTGAAGCAGTAGAATCAAAGATAATAGAGATGTTACTACCTTGTAACACACCTGAAACCTCCACTATAGTGCCTTGATGATCAACTTGGCAGTTATCAACCAGTGCAAATACTCGGTGTGACCTACCTACATCACCCACCCTCGGCTCTAAAATTTTTGGCCTCTTACTAAAACCTGTAGTGTTCCTCTGTAGACACTGCCTAGCAATGTGGGCCTACTGAATGCAAGAGAAACAACATGTTCCTTTGCTAAAACCTCTACCGCCTAGGGGTGCACTAGATTGTTGAACACTACCCTTGCTAGTTGCAATTTGTCTGCTCTGTGCAGGCTGCTCATAATGGTTGCACTTCTCACTCCACCAATTCTAGTTCTTCCCGAACTAAGAGCCACCTCCACCATTATGAGATTATGAATTCTTATGTTTAGACTAAGAGTGTTGCTACTGCTACTGAGCACCCTTGGTAGGTGCATGATGGCTCCTAGAGGAGTCTGTTGCTTGAATCTATCCACCTCAAGGACCAAAACTAGATGAAGGTGCATTGCCAATCTAAACACCTATGTGGCCTCCTAATGCCATGGCCAAATTTTCCTTCACTAAATAGGAATTCTCCACAACCACCTCCATATTCTTCGACTCGAAGACTCAGGCTCCTCCATTGATGTGGGCATTCAAGCCCCTGATAAAGTAATGCACTAGCATACCCTCATCATTATCGATCTTAGCATACTGCTTAAGTTCATAAAATATGCACTCATACTGTTCCACTGACATGGCCATCTATATCAGCTCATGGAACTCGTTAGCACAGTGTTGTCTCCAATGTTCTAACAGGAAATGGTCTCTAGACCTCTCCATGAATAACTCCCAAGTCACAAAACCAATGTTTAGGTTCAATTTCTGCTCCTCTAATCACCACCATGTAGTTGCAAAACCTTTGAGATGCATGATAGCACACCTAGCCTTAGTGTTACTACCATAAGGATGCATAAAAAAACACCTGTCTATATCATTAACCAAGTTTCTTCCTCCAATCCTCCACCAGAGCCATCAAAAGTGGGAGTATCTACCCTCAAAAGGTCTCTCATGTGACTTGCTACAATGGCATCCTAATCCACTAAAACATCTCTTCTCCTCGGTGATCTCTCTCTCCCTGACCACCCGCTACTGCTCCTCCTTCCTAGTGTCTAAGCAACCAAGAACCTTCTCTAGCAACTAATGTAGCTACACTCCCTCTAACCCCGACTGACCTAGATTCTGACCTTTGCCTCCCATATTATTCTCGTAACCTTATTGTTCCTCACATTTAGACTCGTGGGAACTATGTGATGAAGTACTCTGGTGGTTATCCCTACAACCACCAGCACGGCCTCTACCTCAACCCCTACCTCGACCTCTAGGTATGTTCCTACACATCAAAACCAAACAAAAAGACATAAACATTAGGGAAGGATGACAGAAGGGGAGAAAACATAAGCTCAAACATCTAAGCACAAGGACAATAAAATGAGCTCAATTAACCCAGAGTACCTAGTGTTTGATAACCTAGCTCTGATACCAAGATGTAACACCCAACCACACAAACCCCAAAGGAAAATAGGACAACTAACAATTATAACACAATTTTTTTTTTGTAAAACTAATATGAAATATAAATTAACATACAACACTAATAATGAAACTATACATACACATCATCTATCTAGTCCTCTGGGGTAACATGATTGCATTACTTGCAAACATTCCCAACATGACCCAATTCCAATAATGATGAAAATATATTCACAAGTATTCATTGAAAAACCTTTATATAGAATAAATGAACAACGTACATACATCCACAACCTTATATAAACATCCATCCATGATCACATGATAATACCAAAGAATACATGCATCACATTTATTACATGAATATACATCATTTCAATGATTACAATAGTACATTTGTGCTTCCCAACATAAAATGGGAAGGATTCACCAATTACATAATGTGATACAACTGAAATGAATATAATACATAGAATCAATACTATCTCCAAATTTGGTAAAGCTCTAGAATCACTGCAGATAGTACAACTCCATGCATCATGAACTTTGACTGGGAACCCAATGGAGTGCATAGCATGTTCCACCCAACCATGTGGACCCTAAGGCCCACCCCCATGCTAGGAGATGACAATAAGGGCCCACTATACAAACAATCAGGTAGACAAAGGCTATCATGACTCCAACATACAAGAGTAACAAACAAAACATAAAGAACAACCAATTCCAGAGGTACATAAACAACAAGGGGAAAAACCAACAAGGCATGTTATAGGGAAGAGTGTCATTGCATAGCTTGATATGGGTTACCCAATACGGATCTTCCTAGGTCCCGACCCCCATCTTGGGTTACCCTGGCAACCTCAACTGATCCCTAGCCCCCATTCTAACTCATGTGGAATCATCATACCTTTCATGAAAACAAGGTAGTTGATCTTGCCATTCTAGGTCTTCTCATCTCTTCTCAAGCCTAAAGAAGCACTTGACCCATGAGTGAGGCATCCATTACCTATTTATTAATGTGAGTACTACCCAACCCCCTAACTATTTATGAGGTTATCAGTGAATTAACACAACTCCCCCATGGGTTTCCCAGGACACCACTTAGGGTTTCGACCCCCATGGGGAGCCACTCTTCCTATTAGGAACAAAAGAATCAACAATCCACTAACTAGGTAAGACAACTTGCACAAACTTGCAAAGTCACAAGAATAATCACATAAACCGATGCATGCACCATCTCGCATAAAATCACCATAATAAAATAATTTTCCTAGTGCAAGGCTAGAACCCACACACATAAATCAAATATAAGGTCAACAGTTCACAAAGAACTCAACATGAAAGCCAACAAGAAGATAGTTTCTTTCCCCAACCTGTGGAAGTCTAACAATTCACTTACACAATGATTTCTCCATCGAAATAACAACAACGTTATGATCACAAAATGACTATTTAAAAGCCACAATAAAAAAACAAGTGTGGGGCAATGAGTAGGAACATTGAATCAAGGTGATCATCAACTAAAACACGTAAGAAATTTTCATGGATACTTAATAATATGATGCCCCAACTTCCCAACAATCAAATGTTCCCATTTTGATGAGGGTGCTAACCCGAGACATAGAATATCACACACAAAACTAGAGAATATTTTTTTATTTAGAATGATGAAATGCTTACATGTAGAAGATCTCAAATCCTCGAGTTCTATAATACATGCTAGTTACAGAAAATTACAAAAGTTCCCCTTTTCTCCGTATGCTCTCTTTTCCCAAAAAGCCACCCAAAAATTAGAAACTAGCCCATAAATAACTCACTTTTTTGTTTGGATCCAAAAGCACATTCAAAATATGAGTTTTAGTGGCTTGGAGCCAAAAATTACAATTTGAAATTCAAATTTTAAAACTACATTAGAAAATTTGCACATTTTTGAAACTGCACCAACTTCTGGGAGCCATAACTTTGGATCCGAGACTCTGTTTGATGAACCGTTTGAACCGTTGGAAAGGTCTTAGAGTGAGGAACATGCTAAGAACCCACTCTCCAATTCTGGTGATTTTGGCCTCTCGTATTTAATCATTTAGTGCCTCAAACTGGACTCGAAAGATTTTTCAAGGCAAAAAGCAAAAATTGAAACTTGAATAACTTTCAAACTAGGAATGATCTTGACCTGATTCTTTCACCAAAGTGCTTATTTTTCTGTCCTGAAGCTTCCCATAAATTTTTTCCTCCTCATGCCTTCAAATTCAAAACTGCTAAAAATAGAAACTGTACTCCAAAAGCCAAACCCTGGTCGACAAGTATCCAAAATATCTACAAAAAGCTAACAAAAAAGAAACATAAAGGAAAACATATTTTTGGGTGATGTAGGATTGCCCTTACACCACTAGATGCTCTTGCATCACATTTTCTCATCTAATACAATTACTTCTATAATGTTCAAAAGTATATCACTGTTCAAGCAGTTATCAATTTCATAAAATCATCCATGATACAATAGTTTTATTAAATAAAAGAGAGTCATCATATATTTTTTTCTCATCATAAAATCCTCAATGTTTACTCTTATAAATACTTTAATGATATAAAAATACCTAAATGAGTATATATATACTTAACAATGTTGTTTAATTACCTCATACTTTAGTAAATACAAAATTCTAACATATATATATATATGTATATATATACATAAACATATAATTTGTAAAATTTTAATCCCTGCTAACAGGAAGAACATACTTCAGAAAATTAGAAATTAAAGTACACACAATTACATATTGGTATGTATATATATATATATATATATATATCTATACATGTCGAATGGAAGAAATACTAAGCACGACCTCTTACATCCAACACTGCATAAAACACAACCACCAAATACAACAAAAATATAAGTGAATCAAACATTGGCAAAAGAAATCAGTGCTAGCCAGCATCGACTCAAGGAATAAAGATGACTATCTTCTACAACCAAGAACCAAATAACCAGCCATGAGGCGATTTGAACTTCCTTAGCAACAATATAAATGAAAAGAGATAAGGCATGGGTGCACAATTTTAAAGGATAAGAATTCAGCCAAAAAGAATAAATTGAATTCCTCCTTAAAGGAACGACAAAGAAAATTGAATCCAAGAGATGCTTTATACCAGGAAAAACAAGTGATAAAAAAATCAAATGAAATGAATTATTCCAAGGTGTGGCTAAAGGCTACAGACATGCACAACACACAACCAATAATATGATAACCAAAATAGTGAACACACGAGTTTGACACATCCACCAAATGTCATTTATTGAATCAGTTGAGATCAAGTGCATGTACTAAGATGAGTAAAGGATAAAACAAATAGAAATCAAAATTCATAAGCCAAAAATCAATCTCCATCATCAACTACAATAAGGCGTACATTTTATTGAAAATGATTAACAAATATGAAGATCAGTCCATAACCAATATGAGATTATGTAGGATGGGATGACTAGAGAAAGTTGGTTGGGGAGTAATTTCTAACAACAAAATATATGTTATATGATGAATCTAATACAAAATAACAAGATAAAGCCAAACATGAATTTCTCATAGGAATAATAAAATTGAAGCCATACAGATCTTTGCAATGACAAACAATCATTTTTCAACAACAGAAGAAGGAAAGATCATTCACATCTAATAGATAAACAAACAAGAATATAGAAATGAAGCCTACCTGGTTTCCTTCGCTTCGAGACAGAAAATAAATGCAAGGAAAAAATCTATCGCAGTAATAATCCTCTTCTCTCAAGCTTTAATCAACCTTCTAAAAATCCCTTCTCTTTGAAAATGAAAGACAAAAGCAACCGTGTATATTTTTATTTTGACAATTATCATTGCAGAAAGAATTTTCATTTGAAAAACCAAAAATCAATTGATTAACATCTTCTAAAATTGATCATTAATAAAACCAAAGTAAGTGATTTGATTTTCAAACACAAAAATCAAGCAATAATCACTTAATAAGACAAGTTTCCATTTCGTAACTAGTTTGGAGCCATGCATGGGCTCAAACTCAATTTTTCCATCTTTTCATTTGTTTTTACAACTTGTTCGAAAATCTCCTTCAATTTATTTATTTACAATTGTATTATTTTCATATTTGAATAATTCAATTCCAATGATAATAAAATTAACAATTATCATTATACTTAATTATAATAGTACTTTAGGGGTGTGTAGGATCATGATGGGGC
>VDFB02148295.1:0-16444 GCA_007258455.2 Sequoia sempervirens
AGATGAAAAAAAATGCATTAAGATATTCCAAGATGAAAATACAAGCTAGGCAGTAATTTTATGTAGAACTAAGGAGAGGATGGTGGTACCAATGATAATTAACAACCTATAACCACCAACATAAAATAAAGTGATGAAAAATTAAATACTCCACCCTTCAAAGTGAAATTATCCTTTATCCACCCAATTAATATCACATAAGAGCCTTGGTGGTATACCCAGGTGTTCAATAAGGATGATCCACACAGATAGGATGAAGAGGGTTGTATGTTGCTAAGAGGCTTGAATGCTATGTCAAAAGTAGCACTTACTTCATGTTGTAGATGGTGGTGGCTAGATTCTTATAACAAAAGTAGAGCCCATCACCAAATTGAGATGATAATGGAGACAACCATCTTCTTAGGTGCCAATGAGTGACAAATAGCGTTTTGTAGGACTATATCAAATGTTTGACTTAAGAATATTTTCAATACCATGGATGATGATACTTTGCGGGTGATGAAGTGCATTTTGGTAGCCAAGCTTTTTCTATTGATCTAATGCATCAAGGTAAATTTTGACATCACCTCCATGTTTATGGCATGGATTCTCCATGCAAGGGAGGATATTGCACTGGTGTGACTCCTAATGAGGCATTTCATCAAAGAAAGGTGGAATGAAGCAATGGAATTTTATTTGGATATGGTTGTGATAAGATTGGGTTTGAGACCTATGAGTGGAGTGCGGCCATTGCTAATCCTTCGCATCAATGGCCTATGGATACTATTTCTACTTTGGTGTTTTGGGGAAAACCAAGATGCAAGAACGACTGAGGTTGTTGGGAATATATCCCTCCTCAAGGAGATAATAGGGGTGAATAATTTAGAGGTTGGGATGGTTGTCTTGGAAATCCCAATGGCTAGGGCTGTAGAAGATATTATTATAGAGCTATGCAATGGTGCTAGAAAAGCTAATAACGGAGACAATGAATAGTGGTAGGGTGGTTAGAAATTTTTTATCATGTTTATAATTTTGTAATTTTGAAATTGTTGAAATGCTAAGTTAAACATTGTATTTGTGGTTAGGCCTGCTTTGAGCTTAATCTATATATAAAAAAATTGAGAACTCACAAAAATGTTATGATTGAAATGAGGGGATTTAAAAGCTAAATGTGTCAACCTAAATCAATCTTTCCACCTTAAACAAAAGGGAAAAATCCCTTAGATAAACCATTTCTCATGTTGTTTCCTTTTCTTAATGTACAAGGTTTTGGTATCCTTTCAAAACCCTCTTTTAGTTCATGTAGTTATGTTAAAAAAAAAATTATCCAAAAAAAATCTAACATGGTTACTGTTGTCACCTAGAAATACACCCTACGCACAGTGATGGAGACTGAGCTTTCTAGTGAAACATGGGATCATTTCAAGGCTGTGGGTCACCTAAAGTTGAAATGAACCTCTGGAGAAGGTCAGCTTCCTTTGGGTATCACTTAAACTAACGATTCAGTAAAGGGAAAAGGGAGAAGTACATGAATTAAACTAAACTATGGTGATACACCGAGTTTGATGAGATCAATGGAATACTTAGAGTGCACTTGAAATTTGTCAATGATTAGAAAGATACATATCAAATTCTATGAGCTACGCATTAATATGTCACAAACAGGTTTCATACACACACTTTTTCAATCAAGGAAAAGACTTTCACATAATAGAATCTATGTGTGATTATGTAAACACAGCTTTGTGATTCATATAATGGTGTTTTTTACAAAGGAAGGCATGAAACACTAAATAAAGTTATAAAGGAATAAAATAATTCACAAGATAACTCAATCATTAACCTGAAATGCACAACACCTTGCAAGAATAGTGACTAAAATCTGAATCATCCATAGTGGCCAAGATAACTCTGTATTTTATATTCCAAAAATTGAAGTGAGTTACAAATAATACACTAGCTGAGAAAGGATTGCTAAGAATCACTAACTCTTTTGAATGTATTATTCGAACTGCTTACAAAAGGGAAAAAATACCTTATATATCAAAAGTGTGTCGGCCCCTTAGGGGTTTACAAAAATATCAGTCCTCTAAAAAATCTATCCTCAGATCTTTTGATTGAAATTAATGCCTCATTCTTGCGTGTCCTTGCTGTCCATGTTGGTGAAGGAGTCATCTCCATGAATGGTCCTCTTCAGATCTTTCAGAGCTACCGCATTCATTTCCTGGTCTCATGTCCGCTTTCTAACCTCCCTATCGAGCGCTTTGAATGCTCCTGAGCTCAGAACAGATACACATTGCTTTTCATCCTGTTGATCTTCTTCATCTTGGTCAGACTACTATGGCTTGCTTTTAGCTTTCTTTGATTGGTTGAGCATACTCCACGTAGATTCTTCGGGCGGTCAAAAGCTCCTCATGTAGAATCGCATGTCAGTGAGACACTAATTGTGTCTCCCCGATGCGATTAAATCCTCCTCCAACCATCAGCATAACATGCGACAGTTGGCGAGAGTTCATAGCGAGCCCAAAAGTCATACGATATTGCCTTTGTCATCGTCCAGAACATCGGCAAGATATATCACTTTCGGCAAGATGTTACAGCGAGCCCCCTAGAGTCATACAAAAATCTCTTTCATTTCTGAGACCTTCACCCTTTGGCAAGACCCTTTGGTGTGTAGCCCCATTCTCTCAGAGCTCCCATCATTCCGTTCGATGAGACTCCCCGTCGGTCGGTGAGACCTCTTGCCGAAGGAAAAATACTTCGGCGAGCTCGTTTCATCATCTGTCGGCAGGACCACCTTCGTTCACTAAGACATCACGTAGAATTCCTTTTCCTTCGGTGAACTCTTTCATTTGGGGAAGAATCTAAGCCGTCGGCAAGACCTTTGCTATCTCTTCAGTCGGGGAGACATTCTTTGGCCGGTGAGACCTCTTGGTGAACACACCTTGTTCTACCGTTGTGCTACTCCTTCGGCATGACATTTGGGTTGGCAAGACCCTACGCCGACGCCCACTATCCTTGAGCTAGCATGAAACATGTCAGAGAGACATCACCGGGTCAGGGAGACCTTTCTCCGACTTGTAATATTACACTGAAGGCTCCTTTTATCTTTCGGCGGGACCATCTCCATTCGCCGAGACATCACGGTGACTCCTCTATCCTTCGTCAAAACCATCATCTCCTGCCGAGGCTCCCCCATCTATCAGCAAGACCCCCGAGTGTTAGTGAGAGATCTTACCGAAAGAAAAACGCTACCCCGAGACCCCTCATCTTTGGCAAGACATAATGCCTTCGCCAAGACATCATGGCGATATCAATTTCTCTCGGCGAGGCTCTGGCCAGTCGCCAAGACATCTTGGCGACCAGACCTTCCTTTTGGCGAACTAGGATCCTATCGGCGAGACATTGCTCATCGATGATACCTCTTGGCTAAGCCCCATACTTTCACCGAGACCCTGGCCTTTCGGCCAGACATTTCCCCGAGATGACCATCCTATGCCAGCAGCACTTCGCCTCGGTGTGACTTCGCTTGATCGGCCAGACCTTTCACCGATACCTCTTCCTGTCGAACTCGGATCTTCATTCAGGGAGACCTCTCCTTGTCGGTAAGAGCCCATACCAAAATCATTTGTTTTCGTCGATGCCAACCTTATGAGCTATTGTTGCCGAGACATCCCAAGTGGAGAGATACATAACTTCATAGTGATAGAGATGCCCTGGCGACCACGAGGATTTCAAACAAGTACGACCCGAAGATGGTCAGCAAGACCGTTGGGGAAGTCTTGCTGACTTTATTCCTTCAAGGGATCTATGCCAAATCAGAGTGAGGGATCCCCTCCAATAGCCTTTTCTGTGACTTAGCATAAGAGTGCACTTGAAATTTGTCAATTATCAGAAAGATACATATCAAATTCTATGAGCTACGCATTAATATGTCACAAACAAGTTTGATACACACACTTTTTCAATAAAGGAAAAGACTTTCACATAATAGAATCTATGTGTGATTATGTAAACATAGCTTTTTGATTCATATAATTGTGCTTTTTACAAAGGAAGGCATGAAACACCAGATAAAGTTGTAAAGGAATAAAAGAATTCACAAGATAACTCAATCATTAACCTGAAATGCACAACACCTTGCAAGAATAGTGACTAAAATATGAATCATCCACAGTGGCCAAGATAACTCTGTATTTTATATTCCAAAAATCGAAGTGAGATACAAAGCATACACCAGCTAAGAGAGGATTACTAAGAATCACTAACTCTATTGAATGTATTATTCGAACTGCTTACAAAAGGGAAAAAATACCTTATATATCAAAAGTGTGTCGGCCCCTTAGGGGTTTACAAAAATATTAGTCCCCTAAAAAATCTATCCTTAGATCTTTTGATTGAAATTAATGCCTCATTCCTGCGTGTCCTTGATGTCCATGTCAGTGAAGGAGTCGTCTCCATGAATGGTCCTCTTCAGATCTTTTCAAGCTACCGCATTCATTTCTTGGTCTTGTGTCCACTTTCTAACCTCCCTCTCGAGTGCTTTGAATGCTCCTGAGCTCATAACAGATACACGTTGCTTTTCATATTGTTCATCTTCTTCATCCAGGTCAGATTGCTACGGCTTGCTTTTAGCTTTCTTTGATTGGTTGAGCATACTCCACGTAGATTCTTCGGGCGGTCAAAAGCTCCTCCTATAGAATCGCATGTCAGTGAGACACTAATTGTGTCTCCCCGATGTGATTAAATCCTCCTGCAACCATCAGCATAACATGCGACAGTCGGTGAGAGTTCATAGCGAGCCCAAAAGTCATACCGATATCACCTTTGTCATCGCCGAAAACATCGGCAAGATATATCGCTTTTAGCAAGATGTTACAGCAAGCCCCCTGGAGTCATACAGAAATCTCTTTCATCGCTGAGACCTTCACCCTTCGACAAGACCCTTTGGT
This sequence comes from Sequoia sempervirens, assembly GCA_007258455.2. Classification (NCBI taxonomy): domain Eukaryota; kingdom Viridiplantae; phylum Streptophyta; class Pinopsida; order Cupressales; family Cupressaceae; genus Sequoia; species Sequoia sempervirens. The sequence continues at coordinate 4,932 of VDFB02148295.1, forward strand.
GTGCAGCCCCATTCTCTCCGAGCTCCTATCATTCCGTTTGATGAGACTCCCTGTCAGTCAGTGAGATCTCTTGCCGAAGGCAAAATACTTTGGTGAGCTCGTTCATCATCTGTCGGCAGGACCACCGTCATTCGCCGAGACATCACGTAGAATTCCTTTTCCTTTGGTGAACTATTTCATTTCAGGAAGACTCTAAGTCGTCGGTGAGACATTACACCGATATCCATTCCTCTTAGTGAGACCTTTGCTATCTCTTCAGTCGAGGAGACATTCTTTGGCCGGTGAGACCTCTTGGTGAATACACCTTGTTCTACCATTGTGCTACTCTGTCGGCATGACATTTGGGTCGGCAAGACCCTACGCCGACCCCCCTATCCTTGAGCGAGCACGAAACATGTCAGAGAGACATCACAGGGTCAGGGAGACCTTTCTCCGACTTGGAATATTACACCAAAGGCTCCCTTTATCTTTCGGCGGGACCATCTTTGTTCGCTGAGACGTTACGGTGACTCCTCCATCCTTCGCCGAAACCATCATGTCCTGCCGAGTCTCCCCCAACTGTCAGCAAGACCCCCGAGTGTCGGTAAGAGATCTTGCCGAAAGCAAAATGCTACCCCGAGACCCCTCATCTTCGGCAAAGCATAATGCCTTCACCAAGACATCATGGTGATATCAATTTCTCTCGGTGAGGCTTTGGCCAGTTGCTGAGACATCTTAGTGACCTAACCTTTCGTTTGGTGAACTCTAATCCCATCGGCGAGACATTTCTCATCGGTGAGACCTCTTGGCTAAGCCCCATACTATCGCTGAGACCTTGGCCTGTCGGCCAGACATTTCCCAGAGATGACCATTCTACGTCGGGAGCACTTCGCCTCGGTGTGACTTCGATTGATTGGCCAAACCCTTCGCCGAGACCTCTCCTTGTCGGTAAGAGCCCATACTGAAATCGTTTGTTTTCGCCGACGCCAACCTTGTGAGCTATTGTTGCCGAGACATCCCAAGCGAAGAGATACAAAACTTCATAGTGATAGAGATTCCATGGCGACCACGAGGATTTCAAACAAGTACGACCCGAAGCTGGTCGGCAAGACCCTTGGGGAAGTCTTGCCAACTTTATTCCTTCAAGGGATCTATGCCAAATCAGAGTGCGGGATCCCTTCCAATAGAATTTTCTGTGACTTAGCATAAGATGCATGATTCTGCCCCTGTGCGAATCCTCCATTTGACCCTCTTGAACATTTGTCACATGATTTTCCCACCTGATTGAGCCCATGGGTGAAAATGGGGCAACAGTTACTAGACACCAAATAGATTTTTATTTTTGTCCCATGATTGCTTCCTCCTAAAATTAATTTCATTGTAAAATAAATACCTACAAACTTGAGTGAACTAGTGAATAACAACCAATTCCCAAATGCATAAAAAGAAGAGTAAAACACCCAAATCGACGTAGGAAAAAACAATAAAAATTGTTGAGAACTTCCTTTCATCCTTGAACATCATCATGAAAACTAAAAACTAAATTCATGTATCATGAACTCTTGGTTTGAAGTAATAAAAAATAGTTAGACTTTTCTCCTCAATATCAGTATCAATATAAATTTATTTAAAAATATATGTATGTATGTATGTATGTATGTAATGTTATACAAAATAAAGATATTTAACATATAAATATGTTTAATATATATTTATAGTTATATGTTAAATATTATTAGTTGATTATATAATATATATGTTTATAGGTATATAATAAATATTATTAATTAGTTATATAATACACATATTTATAGATATATATTAAATATCATTATTTGATTATATAATATGTGTATAGTTATTTAATAAATATTATTAATTGATTATATAATATATTGATTGCTATATATTAAATACTATTGATAGATTATATATTAAAAAATATTTAATACAAATAGATTTAAAATAATTTTAATTATTTTAATCAACCAAAATTTGAACAAGAGTAACCATATTACAAATGTTCTAATATACATAGTCATAGAAACACACATTTATGTTTGTAAGTTAGACTAATTACCACAATTATGTGACTAAAAAATAGAAAGTATCAAGACAACAAAACAATTAGTAATAATAAGTGAAGACATTATATAATTTCAACTTCAACATAATCAAATATGACTAATTTTTAAAACTTGTCACCCTACCAAATGCCCTTTCTTTGAAAAATATACATATTTTGATATGATTGTACCTACCAAATCAAAGTGATAATTAAAACCAACAAATATGCAACATAACTGGATGCTTGAATTCTAAATAAAAACAACAAAGCCTATTATGATACCATTTATGGATGAATCCTACAATTGTGCAGATAATAAAAATATTCAATACCATCATGAAATCATATTGCTCAATGTTCAATGAATACATAACCAATAATAAAATAATTTTGGAATAGACAAAATAGACTTACCATATTTTGATGCCAATTTTGTTTTTGTGCATTTTTTTGAGTGTTTACATATATTGCTTGATATATGATCATTTTAGGATTCATATGTATCTCAAAGTGACTAAAATTGTAATATTAAAATTTTCATGGTCAATTCTATTTCTATTTAGTTTTGTGCCTATTTTAAGATATTTAGAACAATTACAAATTGAAAAATAATACAATCTTGTGTGATTTAGGCTCATTCCACTATCCCTCTCCTATCCTTGTTTATACATATCTTCATGCCTTTGACCCTATCCTATTCATATCCACACTTGCCCATACATTTCACAAATTTGATTGACTCCAATTTATTTTGCTAGATGTTGATGCAGGAACATCAGGGTCGATAGCACGAAAAAAAAAAATGTTTGGTCAATAATGGTATAATCTTCTTTGTCAAAGGATATCAATCTTAGTAACAGGTATTATTGTATACCTTGTTATACTGCGAAGATAGTATTTGGGAGCATTAAATTTTTCAAAACTTCTTCTTTCTGGCCTATAGAGCTGGATGAGGGGCTGCGGCCTTATGTGGAATAGCGGAGGTCCATTGTTTAATACATTTGATATTCTCATGCCCATTAACAAAGCATTACGGGAGACCAAAGGCCAACGTAGGAGTATTATTTTGCAGAGGAAGATACCAAAGGTTGGAAGAGATAATAGAAGGTCGCCATGAAGAGCAATGGTTATGCGTGGACAAAAGATTGAAAGAAAAAACATATAAGTTATATGATCGAATCCACAACCCATGGAATGGCTCCATGCTTATGGAGTTGATTCAAATGTACAAACTCAACCTAAAGAAGAGATAAAATATAAATAAAGAGAATCTATTTTTTAATTCCAAATTGAATCAGATTCTAAAACTACATTAATTTAACATTTATTTATTCTATTGCCACTTAAATTAATCTTAGAAAATGTTAATTTTCCTTTATACATATATAAAGGAGCACCGAAAAATGAATGGCATTTTGCATTATATTTATTTTCTGATTTTATAGTGTTATCTCCTTCGTAGGAACAGGAATTTCTGTCATGATAACAATGTTTCGCTAGTCTACTTTCTACTCTTGACCTTTAACTGTATGATAGAACAATCAATCTTTGTCATAACCATAAATAAATGCCAATAACGTTTTTATTGTGTTCATGACTATTTAGATTTAAAACACTACATATACATATAATTCATTAAAATGATTAAGTAATGTTGTTGTTATGTCAGCACACATAAAAAGATAATTTAACAAAAATAAATCATGAAGAACATCTTAAGGAACAGAAAAACAATGTAACAGAAAGTAGAAATAATTTTCAATTCTTAGTTTTATAACGAAAATAATTGTACCAACATATGCAAATGCTTGTCTTATTCCATAATTATTAATATCGTGCTTATTACATGTATGACTGCCTTATTTCATAATTTTTAATATCATTCTTATTACATGAAAATTACAAGCATGACTGCACATATCAGATTGGCCAGCATGTAAGCCTTATTGCTTTATCAACAATGCTCTCTATTTCATTCCATTTTTTAACATGGCTTGTGCACAATGCCACCACAAAGGCCCGGATTGCCTTTAAAACTTTAGACCATAACATAACATGCAACAACCACAAGTCAAAACCAAGTCATCTAGATTTTATCATACTTTAAAAGAACCATCCAAAAGAAATAAATAAATAAATTACCTATCATAGCCAAATCTTGAGAGCGATCCTCCTCTTGGAACAGGGCCACTGAGTTGGTTGTCTGAAAGACGTCTGAAAAATTCAACCCATAAAAGAACAAGTTAATGATGGATTTCAAATTAAAAAAATTAACATAACTTTAAAAACCTGGTGGCAGAAATAACATCAAAGATGATTTACAGATCATAGAAGAAACTTGAAATTTACATTCCCTCTAAAGGTCATGTACAGCAGTGCAATATGTAGTATAGGCCATAAAAAACAGAAAGAAGAATGAGATCACCAAAATTCTAAAATCAAAGGATCTTTAAACCCGGATGTAAATCAGACATCTATGATAGTTAACGTTGGCATTGACAAAGATCAAAACTTTCTAAAATAGATTTAACATTGAACAATGAAAGCCTAGGAAAATGATGACTTACAGGAAGCGGAGGTTGGAGAGTTGGCCAAGTGAGGAGGGTATGTTTCCACTGAACTTGTTGCCAGAAAGGTCAAGGGCAATCAGATTTTTCAATTTCCCCAAACTTGGTGGCAAGCTTCCACTCAATGAGTTGAGTCCTAAATGCCTAATATAAGAATACACATACATAAAGGTTTAAAGAAAATTCACCACTAAAACATATTCATTCTTAAAATGTGTAAGCTAATAAACTTACAGGTACTGTAAGTTGGGAAGATCGCCGATCCGTGGTGAGAGAGTACCAGAAAGGCTTCTAAATGCCAAATCCCTGTAAAGTACTTAGAGCAAGTCAATGTTATGTGTGTTGCGTTAATTTTGAATTGTATAGAAAGTTTTATATGATATAGACTTACACCCTCGTTACATGTTGGTTGTTGTCACAGGTGATATAAAGCCAGGTACAGGGATCGACCAGGGTTTGATCCCAGCTACCCAAAACATTTTGTGGGTCATGCAGCATATTCTTCACATCTATCAGTGCATCAACTTCTGCGTTGGCATTGCATTGAATGGAAAGGAGGTTGAATACAACAAATCCTCCCACCAGAAAGTACATGACTATCACCGTGGATGTTGATGTAGCAGCCATGGCAAAATATTTGTGTTCTTCTCTTCTTCCACGCTTCTAAATCACAATGCTTTTCTTTGTAATGCCCCTCTGATCATGTGAATTTATAGGAGATATTTTGAATCCGCAAGAGACGGTAACAAACATCAAAGGCTTTCACAATCCCAATAACAGAAAAACGGTTTTTGAAAACCCACCGTCGGAGATAATCTAATGCTTTCAAACTTTAACATAGATTTTAAGTAAATAATTTGTTTTCAAAATTTAAAATAATAAAATACAAATAAAATGTATAATCTATTTTTTTACTATATTTATTGCTTTCAAACTTTAACATAGATTTATCTAAGATATCTATATATTACTAAATACTTTTCTTTAGAAAAAATGTACTTTAACATTGCAAAAGATAAATATTTAATTTATTTTAGAAGTAATAAAATATTCTTTACCATGTTGAATATTGTAACAATTTTAAAACTATTCAAAGCATTTACACCCACTATCCCAAAATGTACTTTAAGAAAGAAAAAAATAGCAAACATTCCATACATATCCATATGTTGTAAAAAATAGATATCAAATGCAAACTCTTTACCCTTGGAGAAAGTAATCAGTAGCTAAACACTCTCCAAGCCTCTAAATATAAGATTATTCACCTTGGCATTTTATTCATAGAATTTTGGCTCTAGGAAAACTACCAAGTGGTATTCAAAACCATTGATGGGTCCAATTGACACATGTTAATTGCTCAACATGCAAACAAGAGTTACACATGAATTGTACTCACCTTGCAAATCCAAACGTCAAACTTTGCAAGAGAAGCTCAATATTCACTCTAGCTTCTCCAAGATGCACTCATCCTTTTCAATACTCTTAAATTCAATAATTTTTGAGTCCTGAAGGGGACCATCTACAAACAACATTAGAATGGAATGCCTCAATGCCTCAAACCATAAAATCTGCTGGGTACAAATTAAATAATAAAAATATTGAGATCTAATGGACACGATAAGCCTTACAACTCTAACTTAGGGTAATTGGCCTAAGAACTTATAGATGTTGTACTTAGTAACTTTAATATTTTTAGTGTCTTTTAGGGGACATGTATTTAATACGATGTGATAAAATCTTTGCAACTGCTTTACCCTAGTGGGCTTTGGTTATTTTATTTTTTAGTCCATAAATTAGATCACCATACAGTAGCAACATTGTGGATCTTGGTTAGCTTTGACTAGACATAACTAAAAAAAAATTTCCAATTGACTTGTGTGTTAAGCTGGAACTAGAGTTGAGGGTCCTTGTTTGGAACTCTAGCTCTCTCTGCCCTTGTTCCCCTCCTCCATTGAAATTTATTTGGTGAATATCTGAGTTATTCCTATTTTTTTTTTTTGTGCCAAGACTGGCACTATATTGTTGCTTGGTTTGTACTTGCTTATGTTGGGGCTATATTGTTGCTTGGTTTGTACTTATGTTCTATGTCCATTAGTTATTTGAATCCTAAAATCAAGATTGTAAAGTGCTTTGTACCCTACTATTAGGTCTAAATCTATCACAAGGGGTTGTCACCAATTAGATGCACCTTCCACCAAGCAGGTACTTATCATTTGTGACATTGCTAAAATTTATCAAACATAACTAATTAAAACATAAAAATTCTATTATTATTTTTTAATGTTGTAAATTAATTTTTTCCTTTTTTTGGATTTATTATAAAATATTAAATGTTTATATTAAAAAATTTAATAAAAATTAACAAAAATTTAATAGTAATACTAATTTTTAAATTTTAAAAAATATTTAAAAAACAAATTAAAATAATTAAATATTTCTCTTACAATGTAAATGTGTGTGGTTTATTCCAATCTAGATTGGGGCAATGCTATCCACTAGTTATATAGGGGAGAGGGGCCCATAATGGAGTGGGGTCCAATAATGAGGATAGAAGTAGTCCTCAGCTCCAAAATGGAGCACCTTAATATCCAATTGCAAAACACTTTTTATTCATAAAGTACACAAAACTGACAAATCATGTGATGCCACATCAGCACACCAATAAAACATGGCTTAGTGCACCACTATCGGTCTCACTTTTTTTTGGGCCTTTCTAGATACCTCAACAAAAAGCATGTTGATGTGGCATTATATTTGATGATGTGGCCCTAAAATGAAATATAGAAGCTCGTGAGTTGCCAAATAAACTGTTGTACAAAATTGGGAGTGATTTGAAATTTCCACAAAAAATTTAGAAGCCCGAAGTTAGGGTGCTCCACTATAGGTCCCTCTCCCCTAGAAGAAAGAAAATTGAGGCAAGGGGAAGGATCACTCAAAAGGAAGACAATTTCAATTTGAAATATATTAAATTTTTTTTATTTTTTATGGTGTATAGGTTTTTATTGTTCTTTGTATTTATAGAATAAAGGTTTCTCAATTAGTATACATATATCAAATATTTGCTGAAATATAATTACTTTTTTTTAATAATCACTATTACACTCACGAGTGTTATAAAGATTTTCATGTTACTATTTTTTACTTATAAAATAAAACATAACTAATTTATATTTAAAAAATATAAAATAATTGTTTAATAAATATTATCAAATATAATAAAATAGTTCTTAAATAATTTTAAACTAAAATAGAATAACTCAAAAATATATACTATTCTTGTATATATTTTGGATTTTCTATCATATAAATAATATCTTTCTCTTGACCAAGGTTTTTCTAATACATTTCTGTTAATATTATTTAGTGGGAAGGGCCCTTACCCTTTATCTTAATTATATAAATATAAATTTTAAATAAATAAATATAAAATAGCTCTATATATATTATAATACTTCATCCGCATGCATACATTTACATTTATGCATACATATACATATACATAGACATGCATACATGCATATATACATAACCTTATATATATATGGAAGTTAAAAGATGACCATCATATACTTAATAAAAAATTGAAATGTTTTTGATTAAGTAAGGAATGTGTCCTAATCTCATAATTTTGAAACATTAAAAAATTAAGCATAAAAAATAGCAGAAGGGTATGTAAGTCAACAAAACAATAACACCTAAGAAAAAACAACAAACACACAACAAGAAGAATCCAAAGTAGAATTGATAGATAAGGTTCTAGTCCATAATTAGGGAGTCAGGAGACTCCTCCCACACTTGTTTCTCCTCATTCAACAACATCCTTTTATTCTTGTTCTCCTCACTTGAGAATCCTTATCCTTAATATGTTTCTTTTTCTATTTCTTTATTTTGGATTATCCTAAAATAGCCTCCATGAATTCCTTTTGCGTAATGCCTTCTATCATCTTTATAATTTTGGTGAAGGTAGTTTCCATCCATTTTATCTTCTTTTGGTACCTATTAGCTTCAATATTATTTTCCAACTCTTGCACTTGGTTTCATAGTTTGGGAAGTTCTACATTTTATTTACCCATAGAGCCCTACTCCATAACAGGAGAAGAGATCCTTTCCTCTTCACTTTCCTTATCCTCCTCTAACCTCAAAGATGGGGGAGCAATATTTTCCATCTCAGGAAGCTCAATTTTCTTTGCATCATCTTGCTCATTTTCTTTTGTATTTTTTTTCCTTTTCATCTTTATTCTCCTCCTCTACTTCATATTATTCTTGAGTTTCCCCCAAAAATTCATCTTGAGAAGAGTCTTCACCCAACCCATCTTCTTTTTAGGGAAGAAATTGAACACCATAATTGTCCTCTTCATTAATATCAACCACAATTTATTTACCCTTAATATTTTTTGTTTCTAGTAGCCAAGGCTTTAGCCAGCCTAGTTGTTCTTCTACCACCAAATACATTGGAGAAAATATATACCAACCCTTCATTATCTTTTTCTTCTCCCTTTATATCAAAATTTTTAATCATCCCCCAACATGAAAAATTTTAAAGGTTTTTGAGATTTTATTTTTCTTATTGACAAACTATCGATTTTAACTTCCATTTATTCAAGGTTAAAAGCCTATTTTTCTAGGTGAGATAACAACAAGTAGCTCATACAAAGGAGATGGATTATTGGTATTTAAGAATCTTTACCCTTTTTATGTGGCCTCTTCTTCCCCTCAGTGTTATGGTTTCCCTTATTTTGGTTGTCTAGTGGGGAAGTTTTTCTCTTTTCAATAATTTTACTATTAACAACACTCTTTGTAAAATGGTTTGGCATGGGCATTGTAGAGAGGAGATATTTATAGAGTACCATTATAAGGCCTTGATGTAATGGGAGATAGACATCTTAAATAATGTATTTATCCAAAGAGGATAATAGACAGAAAGGAAGATAAATTTTTATACCTTGCCTCATATGGTTGAGAATAAGGAAGTGATAATCATGGACCATCTTAAACCCACCCTCATGTGTAAAATATTTCATGATATGGAGACCTACTAGGGTCTAACAACTTCTCTCAACTATAACCATTTTGAATTTTTTTGAGCTTCTGTCTATCCTCAAAAAATGCATTTATAAACCTTTTATATTCACCTTTACTTTCCTTGTCCACTCTTAACCCATCACAAGTTAAGAATGTAGCTTTCACAATCAAAACATATATGAATTTATAGTGAATTCCACTAATTTTTACTTCTCGTGACCAAAAATTGAGAAACAAAGAGGTTAGCTTGTCATTGCATCCTTTCATTACTAGAAAAAAGGAGTACAATCCCCCTTTTCAAATAGTTACCAAAAATCAACATTTTTCCTAAGGGATTCACATGAGATTGGCTTAGTTTATAGATGTGAACCATAAATTTTTCCCTATCTACCAATTATCTCATTTCTCCCACTTGAATCTCTCCTAATAACTTATGTAGAACCAAACAAGCTCCAATTCAATATGTTAAAAGTAGAAAACCCCCAATTGCCATATGTCCTTATGAAATATTGCCACATTTTGTCTCTGTAATTGATAAATTGTTTTATTTTCATTCATCTTTTATCATCAAAAAATTTATCATTGGTACTTTTTACATTATTATCAAGAGAATCCCTCATCTCCAAACCATCTTTCAATATGTTTCCTTTAATAGTATTCCTAATAAAATGACCTCACTCACATGCATGACATAAAGCTTCCATGGAAAAATACCAATTCATCATAATCTTCCCTTTATTTTTTTAGAAAGTGCGATTATTACTAGCATTATCAAGATCATTGACATCAAACATAAATGTTTTCCAATTAATGTTAAATTATACCTTAAATTTGTTCAGAGAAAAATCCCTAACAACCACCTTGGCCAACATATTCTCATTATCACCATTAATAAAATTCCATGTCATCCTTAAAGAAAGACACAAACATGCTAATGGATTTAATTTTAATTTCTTCATTCATTATACAAATTCTCTCAAATGTTAATTGGGATATTAGGAAAGGCATAGAAATGCCAATCATTATAATTGTGACCCAAATTTACAACATCAGTAAAATAGTTACCTCCCTTATAAGTATGAATAATTTTTTTCTTATTGAAATGAACTAATAAAATTGTGTGCTCTTCATTCATGTTACACATTTTCCATGAAGGTTTATGATTATTAGTAAGAAGATTGATGAAAAAATTTAGTCACCTTCAATTACAACATTTTGATACCAAAACCTCAATATCTTTTGTTAGAAATATGAATTATATTGAATAATCTAAGGAAAATTTTAAGATAATACCAAAGTTACATAACTTGGAAAAACATAAATAATGCAAACAAAAACTTTGAAAGACTATACAATGTCAAAATGAAAAAAATGCATTAAGATATTCTAAGATGAAAATACAAGCTAGGCAGTGATTTTATGTAGAACTAAGGAGAGGATGGTGGTACCAATGATAATTAACAACCTATAACCACCAACATAAAATAAAATGATGAAAAATTAAATACTCTACCCATCAAAGGTGGATAAAAATTATCACTTTATCACCTAATTAATATCACATAAGAGCATGGTGGTATACCAGTGTTCAATAAGGATGATCCACACAAAGATGATGAAAGAGGGTTGTATGTTGCTAAGAGGCTTGAATGCTATGTCAAAAGTAGCATTTACTTCATGTTGTAGATGGTGGTGGCTAGATTCTTATAACAAAAGTAGAGCCCATCACCAAATTGAGATGATAATGGAGACAACCTTCTTCTTAGGTGCCAATGAGTGACAAATAGCCTTTTGTAGGGCTATCTCAAATGTTTGACTTAAGAATATTTTCAATACCATGGATGATGATACTTTGCGGGTGATGAAGTGCATTTTGG
>VDFB02148297.1:0-38529 GCA_007258455.2 Sequoia sempervirens
ATTCAACAACCATACCTCGACCATGAGAGGCTTATTTAACATCTAACCACCCTTACAAACATCCTCCAACTGGAATTTTTAATTAGTTGGACATTGGAAACCAACTTTTTACCAATTAGACCCCTAATTGCCTAGTTTTGCACTTTTAGCAATTTGTTGACAATTAGTACATTTTTATGCAACCTTTTGCATTTTTTGAACTAAATAACATCAAAGACCCATAATTACATCAGTAATAGTCTCAAAGACCTTATTTAACATAAAAATTACTCATACTATCACTAACTCCTAGACTAACCCTCATAGAATGCACTTTGCAATTACATGTTCTTAGGTGCCCCTGCACCACTCAAGCACCTCTCCTTCTCCAACACCTAAATGGAGGCATGTTGAGGAACCTATATTTCCTCTAACAATCTTTTTAGATCTGCTTTGATGATCCCAACATATCTATCATATCAGCAAATGCTATGTCAATCACCAACAAACTCAATCTATCATATTTTTTGTTTCTCAAACACTTAACATTGGAGTACCTAAAAATATGACAGCATCTTGAGAGTCAATTCTTGTAGAAATGGAGGTGAACACAAAGGAAAAAAATTGTATGCAATGGCTAGACGTGCAGGCAAATTCTTTTGTTCTTTATATTTCTTTTGACAATGAGTATGCCATTAAGAGAATGCAAATTGAAGAGCTCATGTTCAGTTTGGAGGTGAGCGCGGTGAAGTTTCTTAGGGTGGGTACCACAACTGACCATTCTGGTACACCCTACTATAGGGGGCTTTCTCTCACACTATGGTTGGAACACTGTGAAGGGAGAGCACCACAATGGGTATGCCCATGATCACTTGGCCACTCTATGTAGAGCAACAATTTAATTCCAAATTTGTGGCAAACAAGATTCAAACATGGCTCTGATACCATGATAAAACTATAAAAATGAACCACAAAAGAAATACAACATTATTCAAGAGGAGATTGTTGTGTATTATTTAATAAAGGATTATTACAATATATAGCTTAAAAGAAGCTCAACAAATTCCTACAAAAGTGGATCCACACTTGTGATGGAGTCATGACTAGGGGGTCCTACCAAATCGCCCAATCATGCAACCAAAAACACACTACACATTTCTGAACACAATAATAAAAATTTTCCTTTATTAAATAGTAATAAAAATCACTACAGCAAGAGTAAAGGATGTTATAACTCAACATTCATTCATGCCTTTACACATGCCTTGGTATTCAAGCCTTACAGTCTTACATGCATCCAACGTGAGCTCTTCAGCTTCCTCAATCTCCTTCGTTGAAATCTTCCTCTTGACTCTATTAAACCTCTAACTCTATAGGAGACACCCTCTAATTATCTCTCTCCAAAATGAATGGAAATCCCCTTTATAAGCATGCATGATGGAGAAGAGGCGGTTAACCCATGTCCAAGCATGATAGGACATGTGTTAAGCCTCCAATCACCCACGAATTTCGCATGCAACGTTGTTATAACCACCTACTTGTTATTTTCCATTGCCAGCTGAGGAATTGGGGAAATCCATAGGGGTCTAGACAAGTCTAAAGGTTTGTTGTGAGAATCCAAGGGGTATAGAGATATATCTCTATGACTTAAAAAGTTATTTCAATTCTTCATCTTGTGGGAAAATAAGCCTATTGTGGAGTTTTGAGGGGTATGAGAGTAGCTATAGAAATTTGAGGGGTTTGTGGACAATATCCACATAGTGTGTAAAGTTTTGCCAAGCAAGTCATTGCAAGGAATTTAGGCGCAAAGGGAATTGTAGAGATTTGAGGATCATGGGGATATGTCACCAAAGCTTAAGAAGTCCGCCATTCTTCATTTTGTGGAGAAACATAGGTCATCGGAATGATTGCAGGATTTTGAGGGGTAAGCGAATAGGATCCAGTATATATCATGCAAGTTTCGTAGAGCCACCAAGTAGAAGGAATTGCGGGAAATGGGTTCGATGAGAAATGGCAAGAATTCGAAGGGTACTCGGATAATCTATGACATCAAAGGAAAGTTCTACTATCACCATATATGTGGGAAAATACAGGCCATCGAGAACCTATGGGAATATGAGGGGCATTGGGATATGTCCTAAAACTCTTATGACTTTCATGATCCACATGCACATCGGAGTTCCGTGGTTTAGGGAACAAGGCTTCGGCAAAGATTAACACCCGAGAGGCTTGAGAGGATCTAGAGGGATTGTGGATAGGCCCAAAAGCTCCATTTGGTTCCTCTTCAAGGTGATGTCTTCAGTTTTCCATGAACACAAGAATTCTTCGAAATTCGATCATCAACTCCTACAAGAAAAAACAAAGGAGGAAACAACTACTAACTAGGAAAACCTTTTTGGTTGATGCAAGATTGCTTGTGAACCCAAAAGCTCTTGCATTAACTTGACAGCTAACTAAAACTAATTTTCCACCTCTACAGTCCTACTCTAGCAAATTTTTGGAACTGAAACTAACATTGTCAATTGTCTAATAGATTGCAAGAAATATTTGCACACATTTATTCATTAATTCCAACAATTTGATGGTCACCACTATGTATCTACAATGGTGTATCTCAATATCTTCATTGGCTCAATAAAGTTGAGTCTCCACCTCTTGTATAGTTCTAGGGGCTAGGATGGCTACTTGGGCATAAAGTTTCTCTTTAGGAGCTTCCCCATTCTCAAATAGGTATCACAACCCAACACCCTTTCCTTTGCATCTCCATGAAGATGTAATAACCACCACTTGGTTGCTGCTAATTTTTTTCACTAAGCATCCAAAACTAAATAATTGACCAAGCATCTTCAATCTAATTTAGAAGTGCCAAATTCATAACTTTTCCAACCACCATCCTGGCAACAACTCAATGCCACCACTCATATACTCACACCAGAATATAATAAGCTCCCAATGTCAAGGTCATCCCTAGACCCAAACCTAAATCTCAAGATTCATTCCTAATGTTTGTACCTACATATCCCTCGTTGGGAATCAGAGGCTCCATAGTTTGTACACCAATGATAGACAAAATTCATCCTCTCCTAGATCTTTGATCTCGCTTTTAAATCACAACTATTCATTGAACTTATGTTTTCAATTGATCCAACTACAATAGAATGATAACAACACATTCCAATCAAGTGTTGGTTCCATGCCAACATTGGTGTACGAACACACACAAAACCACATAGGGACCATATCATTCTAACATCCCATGTTCACACAGTAATTGGCTCAAGCATATATCACCTATACACAACATGGCTAGCTCCCGCTTGTGTCACAAATACATGATGTGACTAGCTCTTATATACCTCACAGATACTCATTGTGATTAGCTTAGGCCTAGGTCACATATACATAGTGTGACTAGCTTATACACACATCACAGGTATACACAATGACTAGCATAGTCATATGTCACATATACATAGTGTGAATAATGTTGGAATAATGGAGAAACTCATAGGTACAACAACCTATTAGCAAACCCAAACAACCTTCTACAAAGGAGAGCTACAATGAAAATTGCTATATTGTCACAAGAAAAAATGAATTTAAGCTATAAATATGTATATATTAATGATTTTTATATGTTTTCATATTGACGAATCCAAAACAAACCCAACCTCCAAAACCGAACCGGAAAACCTGAACCTGAACCCATACTAGGACCGGTAACATAGAAAATCTGTGTAGTTGTCAATAAATAAATAAATAAATAAATAAGTTATTTTGTAATTAGTCCTCGACAGTTGGTTGTTAGTTGGTAGTTACCGACGGTTGGTATTCTCAACCAACGTTGGCTTGCTATATATTTCTTTAGTGTACTCATAGTCAAGAACCACATGCATGAATTTTGTAACTATTGCATATTTGATGAATGAATGAATACAAAGACATTTCTTCCTGAAACATTGCTGCAAGTTATTGTTATATTCTATTATTATGTTATTTTCGTTTACTCTACTAATTATTCAAGTAGAATTATAACACTATGTTGATAATTTCCCCATCCATGATTCTTGGTGGATTGTTTAAATTTCTCTTTGTTCCTAGTTTTGGTGTTCACTTTTTAGCACTCCACTAGAATTTATTGATTGTTTTATCATGGTGATTGTCAAGTAACTCTATGGAGAGCCTTTAGTTTTGTTTTGTTTTTTTGGTACCCTACAAGAACATTTTCTTTCCATAGACTCTTGTTGGTTGCTCGTATTCTATTAGAGGTTACTGTTAGCTTCTAGCTAGGTTATTTGGTACGCTGCAGAGATCCCCCAATATTTTGAGGTCACCCAATATTCTGCAATTACTACTAATTCAAAAATCCTTCTCAATCATACAATTGTAGCGTATGTAAAATCCATCCATCCTAACCATTCAACAATATTGTCATGTATTACTTTCATGGTCCATATTTAAAATATGGGAAGTCTTCCAAAACTCTATTTGTTCGATATCCTCAACTACTATAAAATTGTTTCAACAACCTCCAAATATCATAGTTCCAAAGTATATCCATATATAAGGTCTTACATCTCCTAATATTATCATGACCAATGTTGACCTATTTCCATGAAATTAAATACTATCTAGCACTACATAACCTAATTTCTTGAATGACAAAGAAACATGTAGTACATCAAAGAGATATTGGTAGTAAAGAAATTATCATGTGTTGGTAACAGATTTGTTGTTGCAATATTTCGCTAAAAAAAGCCCAGCTTGCCCAATGTGCAGCGATAAATTTTACAACAATTCGAGAGATCACTTGCAATCTTCCTCTATGTTTGAGAGGGGAAGCTCCCTCATAAGATAGAAACCTGGTTTTTCAGAGGTATTCTTTAACCAGAAAGAAAAAAAAAACACACACAAAAAAAATGTAAATAAACGAAAGAAAACCCTAGGTATGGCTAACATGGAGCCAATAACCTAGTTCTCCTAGAAAATAATAAATAGATTGAAGAAAACTATAAGGATTTGAATGAGGAAAATGCTACTTAACATAAGAGAAGAGACATTCACCTAGGCTTTCTAGATTCACATATCTAAAAACACCCAATATTACATCCATTGTTGCATTAAGACTTGTTTCATCTACCACATGACAAGAAATATCTCAAGATGGCTGTAAAGTGCAAACTTAACATAAGAAAAATCTACAGCATAAAGAAACAATACAGACTTACAATCCAGCCATATTCTTCTTTATTGAAAATCAAATAAGAAGAGCTCAAAGTCTCTTTTTGCTTTGTACAAATGTCTAAGAAAGAAAAAATTTACATAAAAGAATCCCCCTCTTTATCATCCAAACTCAAATATATATGCTTCTCCGTCTATAACTGATTCTTTAAATCACCCTTTTAGTTTATAACTTAATGACATTTTAAAAGATCATAATTATTTTTATAACTTTAAGTTATAAACAAACAGTCACTTATAAGTCCTATTAAAATGACTTAATTTTATAATACCCTGAAGACGTAACACAAGAAAATAAGAACAAGGTCATTCATTTATTGATTTGAATCATGTTGTTTGACAGCTTCAAACTTGGGTGACTATGATTTGTTAGATGCCTATCGACCCTTGAATTGCTTGATTGTGGATGCAATTAACTTGGAGCCTAAGATGATGTTACCAATTGAATGTCCAACAAAACATAACCTGTGTTGTACCCAAAATAAATTTTTGGCATTCTATATAAATTGAGCTAAATCTTGTTAAAATTCCGTCAAAAGTTTGTTTTAGGTCAAACCAAACATAGGGTCTTTGTGTGGGTTGTTGTCAAGGAACACGTGCAAAATTCTGAAAATTTGAGAATTAGGGTTTTATGCCCCTATTTTCAGGGTAACCCCGAAAATAGGACCTTCCCGGAAATGATTGAAAATGATTTTGATAGGATCAACTGACTTCATCATCACATTGGTCAAGTCAGAATCATCAAAAGACACGTTTTACTCTGGTGGGTCTATTTTTGTTTTTCAGGAACAAAGTTAGGAGCTCCGCAGCCATTAATGGCAGATTGGCCAGTACCAAGTGCTAAAGGCTAAGCTTCAAAAGCTTCAACAATGCAACCATGGCGAAAAAGGTCTAAAATGATGTTGTTCAACGAAGGAGATTCTCGTTTCCAGAAAAGGTCAAAATTTGCCTAACTCTGGAAACGTTACGAAGGAGAGATCAGTTCACAACGTTGAAAAAGAGCCTTTTTCAAACAAGGGTGCCCTTGATTCTTAAGGGTCAAATGCAGCCTGTTGAATCATCCAAGGCAGTCATCCTCGATGTTTGCTTGCTGGCTCGACAACGAAACAAACAGCAAGATCATTTGATGAGTTGATCACCAGCAGTTATCGACGGAGCGAAAAGAGGCAGTTGACGAAGATACTAAGAAATGGTTATCGAAGTAAAGATCAATGTGGAAAAAGCGCCCTTCCCAAGGAAAGGTGCCCTTCTTTTTGGAACTCCAGATGCTGTCAGATGTTTGAAGGCCTCCCAAGACAGTTTTCTCAGTATAGGTCGATCTCAACAACGCAATTGCAAGCGCAAACATCTGACAAGGCAATCAACAAATAATCAAAATCAAATTGGAGCATATTTCAAATGAAGATCATTGTGCAAAGGAGCAAAAGCGCCCTTTTCAATGAGGGGCGCCCTTGAATAAAGGTACCATTAACTAGCTTCTAAGTTTTCCAACTCCAGTCATCTTCAGCGAAACGAAGCTGGCTACCTGATGAGATATCTAACGAGATCATTTGATTCTCCGATCAACGGGGATTTTGAATCAAAGCATGAGAGGTCAGATTAAAAAGCTGAAGAACGAACACTACAAATTCACCAAGGCAAAGGAAAAAGCGCCCTTCCTTGAGAAAGACGCCCTTCCTTTTGAGGCTACAAACTTAGCTTTTTAGCTAAGTACCTCCCAGGCACTTCTCTTTGGTTCAGATCCAGCTCGATAGTGAATGTACTAGCAACAGCTCAAGATCGACAGATCAAACTGGGGTCATTCAACCGAGAAAATAATGAAAAAACTTGCAAAACTCAAAAGAGACGCCTAGAAAAGGTCAAAGGCAAAGTTGCTGACTAAAGTCAAGATATTTTGAGATAAACGTGGCCAACTCACTCCACGATCAGTGGAAATCACCTTTTTGAACTTCAAATCAAGCCAAATCAACTTTTGATTATGAGTTAAGTTCCCAAACTTGTGGATCTGAGGCTTAAGTCTATATAATCAAGGTATAGGCGTCCCACTTCATTATTTCATTGCAAGTTGATGATCAAGAACAGCAATAAGCTCTCAAGGACACCATTTACAGATCTGGCCAA
Source organism: Sequoia sempervirens (assembly GCA_007258455.2). NCBI lineage: Eukaryota > Viridiplantae > Streptophyta > Pinopsida > Cupressales > Cupressaceae > Sequoia > Sequoia sempervirens. The sequence continues at coordinate 7,342 of VDFB02148297.1, forward strand.
GGTTTTTGTCCGTTCTTCGATATTTCTTGCAGATCTGAAGCAGAAGAAGATTGCTAATCTAAGGTTGGATTCAGAGACAGACTTTCTCAGGGAGTCAAATTAAAAAACTTCCAATCCATCTTCTGTCTACTTCCTCTCTTCTTATCTTAGGTTTTCTTGCATGTCACACAAAGTAGCAGGCTACCACAAATCTGATCAACTAGGCAGATTCAAAATAATTTTCCAGTGAAACCCATCTCGTCAGATTTTCCAGAATCAGCAAACTTGTTGCCCCTATTTTTGGGGATTTTTCCGAAAAAGTTTCAAAATCAAAATTCTGAGGAATTGGGTTTGTTCAACATTGAAGCATGAACAAAACCCATGTGCCAAATTTTTCCAGAAAAATACTTCTCGACAGGGCACTATTTTCAGGGGTTTCCGAAAGTTGTCAGAACAAGGTCAAGTTTGCAGCCAATCTTTAAGTTTTTTAGGATGCAATACTCTCAAGTACAATACAGGACCAAGACGGCCCTATTTCATGATTACCTAAAAACGGTTGACACAAACTTACATCAAGTAAATCCAGTGGTTGATCTAGAATAGTTGGAGGGCATGAATCAGATCACATTGCAAAATATAGAAGAATTTGGGTTGCTACAGGCTGCATCGATCCCCATCACATTACAGAGTGTGGAGCTTGTAATCGCTAGTATCAAGCATTACAATCCTACCATGAGAGAAATTAGATCAGTGGATGGGAGGGTTATTTGCAGTCTAAAGCCCAAGGATATAGAAAAGTGTTTTGATATTCCATCATGTCCTAACAGCAAGGTCATATCAGTGACGGAATGCGAGAAGGCATTGGAGGCAGCCAAGAGCAAATGTCAAGGGATAATGGCAGAAAAATGGCTGAGTTGGTTGGACGCGGAGAATGCAAAGATGAGAATGCAATGTTAATCACTCTACTCAACAAAATCATTGGCCAAGAGGATGGCAATCAATTCCAGTCATGGATGTATTATGTCATTGCAAAAACCATTGGCAAGAGGGAGCATTATGACTAGGCCACTCTGATTAGTGACATGCTCCACCAACATATTACCGGGTATCTAGAAGCTCATAGGTCTCACGTGTTCTTACCTGGTATACCTGATTGCCTTCCAAGGCGATTTCAGGATATTAAACAATGTGGGAACCTTAGGTGTGCAGAAGGTTCATGAGCACTTTACACATCTTGAGTTCACTCAAGCGGAGCGACATTTCAAAAGAATAAGTGATCACTTCATTATGCACACCATACGAGATCTAGACCATGAGATGCACGTACGTTTTTCACAAACAGCCGGAGAGGCAATGGCAGATTGGGCGAATTGGTTCATCCAATTCCCTACGTTCTCCTACATACGCGTGTATGGCTACATTGGTCACCCCGCCATGATGCCACAGTACCTTTCAGATAGGGTAGTCTTCATGGAATTCCTGAGGCAGTTGTCTGAGGTTCACGTTTACTTGCGCTTGAAGAAGAAGGCAGCTGTAAACTTTCCTCTTCAAATGGGACTCTATAGATGCAGGTTCGCGGCAAATGCTAAGATGATGAGCCAGGAAATGGTGAGGCTTAATCTCAAGTACCTCGTTGAGAGGAGGTCCTATGATCCCAGAGGGCCCTATGCGGCACATCTCGAGCAACACTCGTCACATAAATCTTCTATGGAAGATTATTGGGTAAATTGTCAAGACAAGTATGAAGTGCGAAGAAGGAACTATAGCAGATTCAGGCTCCCACAAATTGCTGACTTTATGTTAGCAGACATCGAGGGCTTATTTGACAATGAAGGGGAAGTCATTCTCCCCTCATTCTTCATAGATTTAGTCGACTCCCAACCACTCCCAAGAGTGGATTGGTATGCCAAAGACAGCACGTCTATAGAGGAGAGGACTAGTAGAGTTGTTAGAAACAGCCAACTCTATCTCGACAGCAAGAAATCAAGGAAGGTGGTACCTCACAGAACAGAGCCGCCATAGGTTCAATCTACACCACCTTCCACTTCAAGAAAGAAGCCTAGGCAGAAGCAGTGGTGCAATCCTCCCCAAGGGATGAGGATGTTGAAGCCTACAAAGCCAAGAACACAAAGGACACATGTGGAGAAAGCCACACACTGTCCTGGAATAGCCATGGATATTGCTGCCCCAAAGCCAGTAGTAGAGACTGCTACCCCAGAACCAACAGAAGTTGTTGCTGAGGAACCAACAGCAATAGTTGTTGAAGAGCCAATAGCAGAAGTGGCAGAGCCAGTAGAAGAAGCAGCAACAGAAATGGTGCCTATTATAGAAACAGAACCACCTACATCACCACCATCACAGCGGTCGCAAGTCCTCATTGACTTGGACTCACCACCGACAGACGTCACTCCAACGCAGTCTCACACTTCAGGCATTCAAGGGACCCACATTCCTCATTCTAGTCAAGTTAGCCGAGATTTTATCTGGCTTGAAGGCTTGCTAGGCAGGAAAAGGGAAAGACCTTCCTATGAACTTGACTTCACTGAATTTGACCATGTCCCACAAGACATACCAGCGGAGAAGTTGAAAAAGCAAGTTCACATAGAGAGGAATGCAGGTTATGAACTCATCATAGAGACCGCTGCCCCACCAGTAGAGAAAAGCATACACGAGGTACAAGTGGAAGACTACACATTGTCTAAACTTAACCTTGGGAAGACTACACGACAGGTGGAGGTAGACCTTCTCGGGATAGCTTCGGTGAGTGCACAAGAAAGGATGGTCAAGGATGGGAAAGACAAAGCAACCTTAAAGGCTGAGAACTAGCAATTGAGATCATACATTTCCAGCTTGATGCATGGCACCCCGAACATCTCAGCCTTACAAACAGGATTGCTAGATCTCCACGCAAAAAAAAATCATCAACAACTGATAACATACAGTAAACACTTGAGAAATCAAGTGGAGGAGTTTGTTCTCAAAGGTAGATGTATACTGGCAAATCTATACCAGTTACGGGATAGAGCACATGGACTTTGTGCAAAGATCTAGCAATCAGAACAAAGAATGGCAAAAAAGAGGCTAGAAAACGAGAACACAATTGCAAACTTGCAATTGGCATATCAATCAGTCTACTCCGAAGAAAACAAGCAACGTCTCTTTGCTTGGAAAGAACAGCTGGCGTACAAGGTGAAAGCCTATGACGCCCATTCAGTAGAATTGATTGATTATCGACAGGTGGTCGCCAATATTATCAACTTTGCAAGAACGTTGGTAATATCTTTCCCGCGCGTAGAATATCAACACGAGGGAGGAGAATACAGCGAGATGGTCACTATACAGAATCAGTTCAGAGATGTCATCCGCTATACCTTCCTTGAGGATCCAGACAGTTGCAAGTTAGCCAAGGTGGCAGCTTTATCAACCCAATTCGAAGAGGCAGTTGCTCAATGTATAGACTTTGAATATCAGCTCACAACTGGTGAAGTAATGCTCAAACGCGACGTCATCATTCTGCAGAGCATTAACTCCCCCAAGGCTAAAGAAGTCAACGAATGGATAGAAACACTGTTGATTATGGGTGAGTTGTAGAAGCACCAAGAAAGGACATCCCATACCCTCCAAGTGGCATTTATGATACTTGAGTTTGACTTGATGCCTCATTCCAAGTCAACTCAAGAGGACATTTAAATGTAATTGGAGTTAACTTGATGCCCCTTTCCAAGTTAACTCCTTATCCCACAAATCATGCATTGTCAAATCCCACTGATTAAGGATGTCTAATCGGCTTCCATAATTTGTGGATCTCAGATCTCCACTAAATGTGGATGTCTATTTTGGAGGTATACTTTACATTAAAGTTCACCTTTTGTTTACTTTCAGTCAACTGAAGTAGTTTCCAGTTGATTCTTTGTTTAGTTTCAGTTAACTGAAGTAGATTTCCAATTAACTGTTTGTTCCTCCTTTTCAGGAATAAATCTTGTTAATTGACTGGTAAGAACTCATTGTTAACTCAAGGAGATTTTGGGGTTTCCCACTCCTTTGAGTTCTATAAATAAGAGCCTTGGGCTCATTGTTTGTTTAACCTTTACTTGCTATGCAAAATTGTTGCGCCATTGTTGCCAACAGCTTTGAAAGCGAATATTTGTTCACTCTTGGGTGAGAGTTCATTGGTTGATCGTAATTGTGCATGATTTCGTGCCTTTGCTGTCCCAATCTTTGTAATTCGTTGATGAAGCTTGAAGAAGAAAATCAGAAGGCTGTTGCATTTTGATCTACATATTTGAGTTCTTTCTACGTTTTGTATCTAATAGCTTGTTGTTTCATTTCCCTCCTCAGATAAGGGTTCCTCCTCCTTGGATATATGTTATTAACAGTTGTCGTTTGTTGTTGTTTAATGGATTGTCCTTCAACCTATACTTCGGATAGGGTTCCCTCCTCCTTAGCAAGTTTTTCGGCCAAAACATCATAATTTGTTGTTTCTTGTAAGTCATTTCCTAGCCCATACCTCAAATAGGGTTCCTCCTCCTTGGTAGGTCTCAGATCCAACTTACCATGAAGAGCGTTTGCTTGTATCTAACCTTATCCCGACATACATCCGAGAGTTTAGAGCCTCGGTCATATTCTAAGGAGGCAGCGGATTCAAGTGAATGCCTCGGTAATTTGTTAGCTCTCAAAAACGCAGGCTGAATGCCTCAACAGGCTGCCCATCTCTTGATACATTTTAGGGCAACAGAACAAGGTTAAGAGAACTCAACCTTCTACTCTTTAGGTGCTGCTAAACCTAGGCAGGTGTACCTTTTGAATTGAGCAGGCTTATCTTATGATTATCCCTCTGAATTGCTTTGTCCACAATGGCAGATTACAGTGAACAAATGAAACCAAACTTGATATCTACCTTCTGATCTAAATCCTAGAATGCTTAATTAATAGATATAAAGAAACTGAAATGGATTCAAATAGTGAAATGCAGAGACTAGAGCCCTGTTGGGTAGGCGGAGTCAAATGAGATCAAGATGAACAACACTTTCTGATAAAACACAAATTATCTGGCACATATGTGTTTATAACTTGTATAAACTTGCAATAATGTGACTACTAAGTTCTACTTCAATAATCCACAATGAATCTCTCTGATTACTGTGATCAATAAAAGGATTTAATCTTCACTTGAAAGAACCAATTAATTAATCACACGAATGCAGCAAATGTGTATTGATAAATCGAACATAAACTTGTTATGTCAACTTAAATAACCAGAAAAATCAATCATGGAGACGACTTAGCAGTATTTTCATTTTAATTCAACAGATAACTGACATCAGAAAATGCAGCAACATCAACTGAATCTCATAAATACCTCCATTGTAAAAATCATGCAACAATAGCCTCTGCTCTGATAATTTTATTCTAATGTATCTGTTTGCAATGTATCAAAAGTCTAATCTCTGATGGTATCAATTAACAAAAATATCATGCTTAAATACACATCAGCATGAGAAAATATCAAAATAGAACATCATGTCGGCCCAGCACCAAATTCGGACTCCAAAATACGTCGGCCTGCAACGGTAATTCAAATAGATTCATGTCGGCCACAGTGGTAAATTTCAGTTTTACCAACGAGGGAGTCAGCGAGACATATTGCAACTTATGCCGAAGGCAACTCAAACGTTCATCATTCTGCTTGTATCTTGTTCTCACATTCGCTGTAGCTACCAGCACATTATACCGAAGCCACGTAGTAGCTTTTGTTCCATCACATATCGCTATAGCCTATTCAGGTCGGTGAAACATTATACAGATTCATCGGGCTACACCGAAGATATTATTTACTTTCAAGTCGCAGTAACATCCCACATGTTGCATCGAAGTCATGTGTATCGCTATAGCAAACTGAACTCGGAGAGACCATATATCGAGATTACAATATTAGGCCGAAGATTCATATATATAGCCTTGTGTCGGTGTAACACAAGGATTCTCTCGCCGACAACCAGTCCTCACACAGCTCCGCCAAGACACAAATATTTTCATACCGACAAAGGCCACCCATTTTTATGCTTTTCGCTATAGCTCATCGCAATCGGGGAAACCCCTTGTAGAGAGTTCCATGTTACGCCGAAAGTCACCCCGGGACCACACGCTCGTCAAGACACCACCATCCTTATAACGATGTGTATATCAAAGCAATCAACGTGTAAGGTCGGCGAGACTGAAGGTCACTCGCCACGACCTTACACCGATAGCAACAACTTATAGCGATACACCATCCTCCACATGAAAAGTCGCTATAACACATACCTCCTCGCCATAACCCCTTGCCGAAGAATTAAATTCTCACTGAAATAAAAACTTAGGCACCGGTCGGTAAGACAAAAGAAGATCGGGGAAACCTCAACCCGATAGCCAAAACACATGCTGGTAAGGCTCCATCGGGCCGGCATAACAATAGAGACTCGATGTGACATTGTGCCGAAAGTAGAACCCTCTGCCGATAAAAGACCACACTAAATCCCATCGCCAAAACATCAAGAATTCGGCGAGACGTTAGCCCGACCGCCAAGACAAATACCGATAGAAGCCTCCGCCGTCGCCAACACAAGAGACATGTCTTGCCGACAACTTGCAACAAGAAATATTGAAAAATACACAGGTCGGGGAGACACATGGATACCTATGCCGACATGAACCAGAATGCAAAAATGCATGACACAATGGGCTCAAAGGGGAAATGAGGCAAAATATGAAGGAAATATGCACGAAGAGAGGAAAATGCATCAAAGGTAGGACCCACTTGGAGGATTATGAGTAAAATCAATCATGTGAAAATATCAATTTTTATAGTTCCAACAGTGGCTCCGTCTGGGGATGATTGAGTGTAAGATCAATACAAGGATCCAGAATCTCTGGGAGAGCAAACCAGACAGAGAAAGAACCAATGAGCAGCAATGGAATGAATGGCAATGGAAATGGATGCAAAATGAATGCAAAATGGAAGCGAAGTGGAGAGTGGAAGTGAAATGGAAATGAATGCAAACCTAAACTACTGTGCACGGAGAATAATTTTAAAGAGGACCATCAAGAGTTGTCCATGCACTGGCAACCCTTAATCCTCTGTGATGCTCAAGAGAAGAAAAGCTTCAAGAATTGCCCATGTACAAGCAATTCCTGATCTTCACCAACCATGTTTTGCAGATAGTATGAATCTTCACCCCCTTTTCCGACAACAACAAATGGTCCCAACCAAAGAGCTTCAAATTTACCATGTTTTCCCTTCTCCTAACACCTTGCATTCCACATCAACACCAAGTCATTCTCTTGAAATTTTCTATTCTTTGCCTTCTTATCAAACAGATATTTCATCTGTGCCTGTAACTTCATGTTTTGACTTTGTGCCTCTCTTCTTATTTCATCAATGTAATGTCCCCTTCTCATCAGTGATCAGCATTGGCATTCTTCAGTCTATTCCGGAACCCGTAGACTGGAATGAGGTGGAAATTAGGGTTTCATGGGCTTGGCTTTTGTAGCATTTCATTTTATTTACTATTTTTAGTAAATGATGGTTGTGGCAGTATGCAGTTGGTTGTCTTCAGTCTTCTCTTCAGTAAGCATATTATTGGTTGTTTCAATATCTTCCTCTCAAGCTTAATTTGTTGAAATCTACTAAGTATTGGCATAAGTGTTATAATTTTCAATTGACCCCTTGGCCTAAGGATACAACTTGCAAGTTGTTTTAAAAAGGGGACTTGAAGGGTACGCCTTGTCATAAGGTGATAATAATATTTTATATTTTTGAATTTATGCTTGGAGGAAAGTGGACGCCACTTTATGAGGAATATATTTTATGAAATTTGAAAATAAGGAGAATTCAAATGGTTGTCTTTTGGCGTGCCAATTGAGGAAGTTGAAGAGTTTCTCATTTCTTATAAAATGAAGACATGACTCCAGCATTTGATATCCATCAATTACCATATTGTTATGCTGTCAAAATGACTATGGACATTTTGCTATTGCTTCGAGGATGCTACCTCCTAGCCCATTCCCAATTTCGTGTTTGAAATACAACACCTAGTTGGAACATTGCTGCTTCTCACATCAGACTAGCAGATTGAGCAATAAAGATTGAGAAATTTGGTGAATTCTACAGTTTTGAAGTTCCTGGTTTTGCTACAGCTGAAGCTGTTTTCTGTTCGTATCTTGCTGAGTGATTTTTATTTGGTTCTGGGTGTTTGAGCAATCTAATTGTTGACTGGAGGCGCCAACTTCCACCAAAAATCAGATTTTATTTTGAAGTTGTTGATTTTATATTGCAAAGTCGATTTTCTCAAGGGGCCGTACCATTTAGAGCTGCATTGGGATTCGTGCCAAATAAATTAAGGACTTTGGTTGCTGTTTCTGGATTCTAACTTGGGCGCCAGACTTGTATGGTGCATTTGCAACTCGTTTCACGTCATTCGGAGAAGAATTGAGTGAGTTATGAAGATTTCATTGATTCTCATAGTTGCAGATTGATATTTCCAGTTTCACAGTTTTGTATCAGTTTGTAGTAGTTCTGATTTCTGATTTATTATCTGCTGTTAGAAAGTTCTACAAACATTGAAAAACATCTATCCATCTTGTGTTTGAAGATCATTGTAATTTCTAAGTAATTTTGCAGCTTATTATTCATTTGTACAAACTGCAAACAGTAGTACTGTTCCAGTTTTTAATTGCTGCAATTTCTTTCTGTATCTTCTTACATAAGTCCCCTGGATGGTTTACCGCCAGTGTGGTTAATTTTATTGTAATAACTTTTACCCACTCATAGTGGTGAATCCCCACAGTTCTGTGGATGCCCGCCGCAGCGGATGAATTGCTTTCATTTGTAATCTTTTCCCCCCACTGTTTGGTGGTAGCGTGGAATTGTTTCTCATGGCTGGTTATCCGCCTAATAGTTCTTGATTTCAATTTCTAGACTCCGTCATATGTTAGCACCTCGCCCTCAGTGGGATCTTGAGTGCACATTCTTGACGTTGAGTAGTTCTTCTATTCCAATTCAGTTTCTTCAGTTCAAGCTTCAGCATCTTCCATTCAAGTTCAGATTTTAATTTGAGGCTAACGCTAATCATATCATCTATTGCTGGTTATTTTGTGTTATTCCTTCGAAAAAATTGGTTAGCATATTTCAGTGGTATCAGAGCAGAAGACCCTGCCATCCTGTGGCTGATTGCAGTAGTGAACTGATGAGTGACAGAGACACAAGGCCATACACTAGAAGTCAGGCCAGAAATCAGCATCAGTTTCCGCCCGTTCCAGAGGCAGATACCTTCTCAGAAGTTCTAAGAGACCTTGGTAAAACAGTGGAAGGTTCAGATAATTCAGTGGAAGTGGTTGATCACACAACTGTCATAATGTCAGATTCAGTAAGAAAAGATAATGAAGAAAGGGATAGAGTGGAGAAGAAGTTTGACGGGATGATAGATATGATGTCCCGTTTGTTATCCAAGTTGGATCAGCAAGCAGCTCAGAGTATTATTCAGCCCCAAAATAACTCAGCTGGAGAAAATAGTGGAGTGAATGGAAATAATAACAGTGGCAGTCCTGAGGTGAATACTAGGGACAGAATTGTAGGTCAGCATACTACAATTCATAGTGGGTCATCCTCTAGACCCCTCTTTCCTGTTTTCACACCAAGGGAAGAGCAACAACCAGTTGAGGCTACTCCAAACTTTGCTGATGATGCTCGTCAAGCCTATATGGAGTATGTGTCCTTACCTCTTGACATGAGAGGAGCATGGACCTTTGATCAATTCATGAATCAAAGGAGTCGGAGAAATGGTGGTAGGAATGATCAACGTCTTCCTGCAGGCCCTAGAAATGATTTTTACCAAGCATTGGGAAAGATCACTATGGAACATTTTGATGGTGGTAACAAGTGTACAGCCAGGTCATGGGTGCAAAAGTTAGATAACTACCTCTCCCTTAGACCTATGCCGGAAGAAGATGCTATCAAATTTGCTACCTTGCACTTAGATGGCATAGCTCATGAATGGTGGACTCACGGTTTGGTCACTCTTGGCCACAACCTTATTCGCACTTATGGAGAATTTACAAATAAATTGATTGAGAGATTTGACACCAAAGATCCGGAATTGAAGTTTAGAGAATTGGCACAGTTAAAACAGCAAGGATCTTTAGAGAGTTATGTGGCTGATTTTCAGAGGTTGTCAGTAATGGTGCCCAACATTACTGAAAGAAGACTTGTAGTCCTTTTTGCTGAAGGTTTAATGGAGCCATTGAAGGGTTGGGTCAAAGCATTTGATCCTCCAACATTGGATGAAGCTATCAAGAAAGCTAGGAGCATGGAATTGGCAGCCCCAAGACCTAAGTTTCACTCAAAAACATTCAGCCATAAGAAGGATAAAAGGCCATCTTCAAATCTGCCCAAGAAGTTTCCACCAAGGCTGTCCGAAGAGCTCAAAGAACAGCTTAGAAAGGATGGAGTTTGCTTCACTTGTCGTGAGCCTTGGGTGAAAGGCCACCGTTGCTATGGAAGAGGCAAAGTAGTTCAAATGGAGGGCTATTCTGATTATGGATCAGAATCTGATTCGTCTGATCAGCAATACGAATCAGCAAGTAGTGAAGGTGAAGAAGTTCAAGAAGATAAGTCCGAAGAGGTTGGAGATAGTAGTGCTTTTGCACAACTATCCAGTTTTCAAAAGAATGAATCTTTTAGGGTTCATGGAGTGGTAAATTCACAAAGGATAGTTGCCCTAATTGATACTGGAGCAACTCACAATTTTATTGATGAAGGGCTAGTTGCTAGAAAAGGTTTAAAGACTGAAAATTTTGATGGTTTCAAAGTAATGGTTGCGGATGGTTTCACTATGTCTTGCACAAGGAGAATCCCTAATCTATCTTTGCAATTAGGGAATCATGAAATTAAGGATGATTTTTATGTGGTGGGTATAGGAGACACTGATGTTGTGTTGGGCATACAATGGCTGCGATCTCTTGGTGAGATCACATTGAATTTGAAAACCATGGAGCTGAAATTTCAGTCTAATGGAAGGAAGGTTGTTTTAAGAGGGATGTCAAATGGAGGCCCTCGAATTGTTTCGTTGAAAAGGATGGAAAGGCTGATCCGCCATGATCAAGTTGAATGGGCTGCTGAATGTATGGTTTTACCAGCTGATCCGGTTGAGGAAAAAAGGCAATATCATCCTGATATTCAAGCCTTACTTTCAAAGAAAAGTAAAATCTTTGGAAGCTTACCTCCTGGAAGACCTCCTGAAAGAGGTTCTGAACATGTGATTGAATTAGAAGAAGGAGCAAAACCAGTCATTACTACACCTTACCGCTATCCAAAGAGGCAGAAAGATGAAATTGAAAAGGCCATCAAGGAGCTGTTGGAAAGTGGTTTTATTAGACCAAGCAAGAGTCCATTTGCCTCAGCAGTAGTGCTGGTCAAAAAGAAAGATGGTACAATGCGTATGTGTGTTGACTATCGCGCATTAAATCAGAAAACCATCAAGAATAGATATCCTATCCCTAGGATTGATGAGCTCATTGATGAGCTCCATGGGGCAATGTTCTTCTCAAAGATTGATCTTCGTTCAGGATATCACCAAATCAGAATGAGGGAGGAGGATATAGAAAAGACAGCATTTAGATGCCACTTTGGGCATTTTGAATTTCTTGTCATGCCTTTGGTTTGACAAATGCTCCAGCCACATTCCAATCTTGTATGAACAAGATTTTTAGACAGCAGTTGAGGAAGTTTGTGCTCATCTTCTTCGACGATATTCTCATATTCAGTAAGTCTTGGGAAGAGCACCTTAAGCATTTGGAAGAAGTGCTTACCATTTTAGAGGCGGAATGTCTATTCGCCAAAGAGTCAAAGTGTGAGTTTGGGATGGAAGAACTTTTATACCTTGGCCACATTATCAGCTCAAAGGGTGTGAAGGTGGATCCAGAAAAGATAAGGGCCATTCTTGATTGGCCAACTCCTAAGACTATTTCTCATTTGAGAGGTTTTTTAGGGTTATGTGGATTCTATAGAAGATTTGTAAAAGGTTATTCTCATCAAGCTGCACCTTTGACAGATCTTACAAAGAAAGGAGCTTTTCTTTGGACTAAGCAAGCACAAGAGGTTTTTGATAAGTTTAAACAAATCATGAGTTCGTGTCCAGTATTGGCACTTCCGGATTTCTCAAAACCTTTTGAATTACAATGTGATGCTTCAGGAGAAGGAGTTGGAGCTGTCCTAATGCAAGACAAACATCCTATTGTCTTCGAGAGTAGAAAGTTGAGAGGGGCAGAAAAAACTTACTCTATTTATGACAAAGAGATGCTTGCCATCATGCATGCTTTGTCTAAATTCCGTCAATACTTGGTGGGAAGTAAATTTGTTGTTAAGACTGATCACAACAGTCTTAAACATTTCATGCGCCAAAAGGAATTGAATGAAAGGCAGCAAAAATGGGTAAGTAAACTCCAAGCATATGACTTTGACATTGAATATGTCAAAGGAAAAAATAATATAGTTGCTGATGCACTTTCTAGAAGGCCTCATTTGCAGTCAATTTGTGAGTTATCAGCAGATTGGAAAGAATTAATTGCTGCTGATTATGTTAAAAATCAGTTTGCAACCAGCTTGTTAGAAGGTCAATTGGTTGATGGAAGGTATAAGTTGGTTGATGGATTAATTTATTATAAAGATAGAATCTTTTTAGTACAAGAATCTAAGCTTAAGAAAAAGATTCTACAAGCTTTTCATGATGTTCCCCTTGCTGGTCATCAAGGGATTTTCAAGACTTACAAGCAGATTCGTGAACGATTCACTTGGAAAGGTTTGAAAGATGAAGTCTTGAATTACATTAGAGAGTGTCCTACTTGTCAAAGGAATAAAAATGAACACTCTTTTCCTGCTGGTTTACTTCAGCCCTTGCCTATTCCAAATCAGAAGTGGGAAAGTATTGCCATGGATTTTATCACGGGGTTGCCCAAGGTGCAAGGACGTGACTGTATATTTGTTGTGGTTGATAGACTAACAAAATTTGCTCATTTCTTTGCTGTTACCACTTCATTTACAGCAGCTCAAGTGGCTGAGTTGTTTTTTAGAGAGGTGTTCCGTTTGCATGGGTTGCCTAAAACAATTGTCAGTGATAGGGACAGCAAGTTCCTAAGTGTTTTTTGGCAGGAGATCTTCAGATTGAGTGGGACAGTGCTTACTCCAAGCACAAGTTATCACCCACAAACAGATGGGCAATCAGAAATTGTTAACAAGTGGTTAGAGGGCTACCTAAGGAACTATGTTTCAGGACAGCAGCGAGCTTGGATTAAATGGCTTCATTTAGGAGAGTATTGTTACAACTCTTCTTATCACATGTCAATTAAGATGTCTCCTTTTAAGGCTCTTTATGGTTATGAGGCTACTAACTTTGTTGATCTAGTGTTTGGTGATAGTAGAGCCCCACAGGCTTTGGATATGTTGCAACAAAGCCAGGACATCTTGAAGACTCTTAAGGAAAATCTGCAACAAGCTCAGAATCAGCAGAAGTTATACGCTGATCAGCAGCGTGTGGAAAGGTCTTTTGAAGTTGGGGACATGGTCTATTTGAGGCTTCAGCCATATAGACAATCTTCTCTCAAGAAGAGTGGTGCAGAAAAGTTAAAGCCACGCTTTTATGGTCCTTTCAAAATCACCAAAAGGATTGGTGAAGTTGCTTATGAGTTGGAACTTCCAACTGAAAGCAAAATACATAATGTTTTTCATGTGTCTCGCCTCAAGAAGGCAATTGGACACAATGTGGTGGCTACATCAGAATTACCTCCATTGGATGAGGAAGGTCATTTAGTGTTGATTCCAGAAGAGATCCTTGACACTAGAGAACGTTCTTTGAGAAGAAGGACAATCAAAGAATATTTGGTTAGATGGAGGAATTTGCCTATTGAAGATGCTACGTGGGAAGGTGAACAGATTTTGTTGCATCCATCTTTGCAGTTGCTTGGGGACAAGCAATTTCGAGGAGGGCGGACTGTAATGTCCCCTTCTCATCAGTGATCAGCATTGGCATTCTTCAGTCTATTCCGGAACCCGTAGACTGGAATGAGGTGGAAATTAGGGTTTCATGGGCTTGGCTTTTGTAGCATTTCATTTTATTTACTATTTTTAGTAAATGATGGTTGTGGCAGTATGCAGTTGGTTGTCTTCAGTCTTCTCTTCAGTGAGCATATTATTGGTTGTTTCAATATCTTCCTCTCAAGCTTAATTTGTTGAAATCTACTAAGTATTGGCATAAGTGTTATAATTTTCAATTGACCCCTTGGCCTAAGGATACAACTTGCAAGTTGTTTTAAAAAGGGGACTTGAAGGGTACGCCTTGTCATAAGGTGATAATAATATTTTATATTTTTGAATTTATGCTTGGAGGAAAGTGGACGCCACTTTATGAGGAATATATTTTATGAAATTTGAAAATAAGGAGAATTCAAATGGTTGTCTTTTGGCGTGCCAATTGAGGAAGTTGAAGAGTTTCTCATTTCTTATAAAATGAAGACATGACTCCAGCATTTGATATCCATCAATTACCATATTGTTATGCTGTCAAAATGACTATGGACATTTTGCTATTGCTTCGAGGATGCTACCTCCTAGCCCATTCCCAATTTCGTGTTTGAAATACAACACCTAGTTGGAACATTGCTGCTTCTCACATCAGACTAGCAGATTGAGCAATAAAGATTGAGAAATTTGGTGAATTCTACAGTTTTGAAGTTCCTGGTTTTGCTACAGCTGAAGCTGTTTTCTGTTCGTATCTTGCTGAGTGATTTTTATTTAGTTCTGGGTGTTTGAGCAATCTAATTGTTGACTGGAGGCGCCAACTTCCACCAAAAATCAGATTTTATTTTGAAGTTGTTGATTTTATATTGCAAAGTCGATTTTCTCAAGGGGCCGTACCATTTAGAGCTGCATTGGGATTCGTGCCAAATAAATTAAGGACTTTGGTTGCTGTTTCTGGATTCTAACTTGGGCGCCAGACTTGTATGGTGCATTTGCAACTCGTTTCACGTCATTCGGAGAAGAATTGAGTGAGTTATGAAGATTTCATTGATTCTCATAGTTGCAGATTGATATTTCCAGTTTCACAGTTTTGTATCAGTTTGTAGTAGTTCTGATTTCTGATTTATTATCTGCTGTTAGAAAGTTCTACAAACATTGAAAAACATCTATCCATCTTGTGTTTGAAGATCATTGTAATTTCTAAGTAATTTTGCAGCTTATTATTCATTTGTACAAACTGCAAACAGTAGTACTGTTCCAGTTTTTAATTGCTGCAATTTCTTTCTGTATCTTCTTACATAAGTCCCCTGGATGGTTTACCGCCAGTGTGGTTAATTTTATTGTAATAACTTTTACCCACTCATAGTGGTGAATCCCCACAGTTCTGTGGATGCCCGCCGCAGCGGATGAATTGCTTTCATTTGTAATCTTTTCCCCCCACTGTTTGGTGGTAGCGTGGAATTGTTTCTCATGGCTGGTTATCCGCCTAATAGTTCTTGATTTCAATTTCTAGACTCCGTCATATGTTAGCACCTCGCCCTCAGTGGGATCTTGAGTGCACATTCTTGACGTTGAGTAGTTCTTCTATTCCAATTCAGTTTCTTCAGTTCAAGCTTCAGCATCTTCCATTCAAGTTCAGTTTTTAATTTGAGGCTAACGCTAATCATATCATCTATTGCTGGTTATTTTGTGTTTTCCTTCGAAAAAATTGGTTAGCATATTTCAATCAAGTTCAGCAAGTTGTTCCATTCTGTCTTCCATAGCCTCAAGAACTTCCAAATCTTCCTATAAAACAAACTTATAGACTGGCAACAAGTTCTGTAGAGGCATCCTGGCCTGTGCTCCATACACTAGTTCAAATGGTGATTTTCCAATTGCCTTCTTCACAGTGATCCTATCAGCCCACACAGCCAGCTTTAGCTTTAAATGCCAAGCTTTCTTGTTATTTTCCAGCATCCTTTTTATAATCTTTAAAAGACTCTTATTGCTTGACTCTGCCTGACCATTGGCTTGTGGATGATAAGGAGCTGCATAAGAAATAGTAATGCCATACCTTTCACAAAAACTTTTGAATTCATCTGATCTGAAGCACATCCCATTGTCTATGATTATCTTTAATGGAACACCAAATCTGGTGATAATATTGTCCATCAAGAAATTAGTTACTACCTTAGTTGTAGCCTGCTTGGTTGGAATCACCTCCACCCATTTTGTAAAATAATCAGTGGCAACTAGTATCCATCTATGTCCTCCACTTGACCTCTCTTGTATCTCTCCAATAAAATCAATTCCCCATTGATGAAAAGGGGCATCGGCTTGCAGAGGTCGAAGTGGCAAAGCACCTTGATACTTTAATTTACCAAAGAACTTTTGACAAGCTTCACAATTCCTCACATGTGTAAAGGAATCATTAAAAACTTTTGGCCAATAATACCCGGCCCTAAGAATCTTGTGTGCAGTTGTCTTTGTTGAGTAGTGACCTCCACAAACTCCTTCATGCATTTCACTTAGAA
The DNA here is from genome assembly GCA_007258455.2 of Sequoia sempervirens. Lineage (NCBI taxonomy): Eukaryota > Viridiplantae > Streptophyta > Pinopsida > Cupressales > Cupressaceae > Sequoia > Sequoia sempervirens. The sequence goes on from VDFB02148297.1 coordinate 23,881, forward strand.
CACGCTTGGCCTGTGATTCATCCAGACATAATAATAATACGCCATGTTTGTTTTTCCAAAACAAATCTCCATCAATGAAAACATACTTTGATGGATGTAACTTCAAAGTTCTCCTTTGGCTGTCACTTGGCCCATCTGGACACTCCATGTATTTAAGATAATGCATAACATCAGTATACCATGGAGTGTGCTCAATGCTTGCAATTGTAGCCCCTTCCTCGATATTGCAAATCTGATTTGCCTCAATATTGGTTTCCGCCATCAGTCTCGCCAAACCTTGGCCTCTAACTAGCTTAGTGATTTGTATTTCCATGTCGAATTCTTGAATCTTGTTGATCCATCTACATCTTTTCCCTGTGACTTCAGATTGTGTTAAAATATCTTTGACAACAACATGAGGGACATAAGCAATCACTTTGGCTCCTACGAAATATGGTCTGAATGCTTTTACAGCTTTTACCAACGCAAATGCTTGCTTTTCCATAATATCATACTTCAATTCAGACCCTTGTAATGATTTACTAAAGAAAGATATAGGTTGTTCATAACCATCATCATTTTTTTGTAACATAACAGCAGCAATAGTATGCATTGAGGCAAAAGAAAAAATCTAAAAAGGCTTTGCAAAATCTGGAGACTTAAGCACAGAAGCCTCTTTGATAGCCCTCTTGATGGACATAAAAGCATCCACAGCTTCAGCAGTCCAGTCAATCTTTTGTCCTTTCTTCAACATTTTAGATATGGGCTTGACAATCTTAGCAAAATTAAAAACAAATCTTCTGACAAAATTAATTTGACCAAAGAACGATTGTATTGCCTTGACAGTTTTAGGAATAGGGATTTTATCAATAGCTTCAACTCTCTCAGGGTCTATTTTAATTCCTTCTTTTGAAACAATATGACCCAAGAGTTTACCTTCTATAACTGCAAAATGAAACTTCTTTGGATTTAAACTAATACCATATTCAAGAGCTTTAATAAATACCTTTTCAAGATGTTGCACATGATCTTCAGCCTTCTTTGAGTAAGCAGTCAAAATCATCTTGATACACCACCATGATAATGTTAATCAAATCAGCAAATGCAACATCCATGGCTCTTTGGAAAGTCGCTCCAGCATTAGTGAGACCAAATGGCATTCTTATGTATACATATGTTCCCCAAGGAGTAGTGAAAGTTGTCTTGTATTGCTCAGATTCCTTGACTTTGACCTGATTGTATCCAGAAAATCCATCCATCATAGACAATAACTCACACCCTGTCACTTTATGCAGTATGGCTTCCATATTTGGTAGAGGATAATTATCCTTAAGAGACGCCATGTTCAGATTTCTAAAGTCAACACACAATCTGATGTCATCATTCTTCTTTCTTACAGGTACTAGATTTGAAACCCAAGTTGAATGTCTAATTGGTTTAATGATTCCTCCCTCCCTGAGCTTAGTTAATTCCTCCTGCATTTTAGGCTCCAATACTGGATTTATTGGTCTTTGCTTCTGCCTAAAAGGCTTGGCATCTGGCTTCAATGGAATTTCATGCTGAAACAAATCTTCCCTGTAAGCTTTCAAATCTTCATATGACCAGGCAAACACATGTTTGTATTTTCTCAACAATTCAATCAGCATTCGCCTAATTAATGGGCTTATTTTCTTTCCAACGTACACCTTTCTTGGTGCTATGTCAGTCCCCAAGTTGATTTCTTCCACATCTTCTCTTTTGACTAGAGTCTGCTTTAGAAGGGACCGATCATTTCCATCATATACCCTTTCCAATGCCACCAGACCTTTGGGCAATTTATTTGTTTTGAGCTGCAATATTTCTTTTCCGAACATTGTTTGTTTACCATCTTCTTCCTCAACAAAAGCATTGAAGTCAATTTCCTGTGCTTCATATTGATCTATACAGTGAAGAAATTTCAAAAGATCATCATCATCATTGAAAACTTGCCAGCTATAAATGTTATCAGGAACAGTAGGCCACGTTTTGAACTCAATCTGTGATACACCAGCCAGTGTGATATCATCTCTCTTTAATGCCACATTTGCCAAAAAATCAGCCATTATATTTTTTGACCTGTCAATCCACTCAATCGAAAATGCATCAAACAATTCAATTGTATCCCATACAGCATTCCTATATTGCTTTAATCTCTTGTGTTTTGCTGCATATTTTGATTTAATCTGTGAAACAACCAACTCAGAATCGCCCAGAACAGCCAGCAACTTAATCTTGTGTTTCACAACTATGTTCAAACCTGTCAGTGAAGCTTCATATTCGGCTACATTGTTTGTACATTCAAATGCCAACAGGAAAGAGTATTTAAAAGTAATACCTCCAGGCAAAACAAATACAATCCCAGCTCCATTACCCTCTTGACTGCAAGCTCCATCAAAATACATCTTCCAGACGCCATTGCAATCAGGTGCAGCATGTTTCTCAATTGGGTCACTATTCATTAATTCTGGCTGAGCTGGTTCAATCCTAAAACTCCTCAGATCAACATCACAGAAACAATTGATCTGATCTTGTGGCACACTTTCAACAAGTTGGCACATTCTTGGTTCTCTGTATAACTTGACCTCCTGACCATTCACTGGTATAGTAGCATAAGATAAATCAAATTGAACATTCCCACCTACAGCTGCAGTCCATTGTCTTGACAAAAGCATCCCGAATTGAGGAGTATCAATAATTGTTATGTCTATATTATATGTTTCCTGCGGATATGTAGCCAATTTGACTTCAACATCTTTTATAATACCAACTACAGGAACAGGTCGATTATCCATAGCATAGCACTTGCCCCCAGTGATATCAACACATATACCAAGCTGCTTCATGACACCTACTGGCATGATATTTATAGCAGCACCAGAATCTATCATGCAATTCCTAAGTAATTTATTATTTATAAGCAATGTGGTGAAGAATGGATCCACTTGTGGAGGAGTTGATAAAATATCATTCAAGCAAACCTCAGAATTATTTATCCTTTCCTCCTTGTTGGTATCTTCACTATTCACATTTTTCTTATTCCCATTTGTAATCAACTGAATAGCATCATCTTTGTACTCTTTAATTTTCATTAATTCAAGAAGTGGGACAGACAATTTTACCTGGGACAATGCCTGAGTGAAATCAAAAGAAGAGCCCTCCACCTTGACAGCCTTCTTTAATTCTGGCGCTTCTCTCTTGCTTTCCTCTTTTTCTTTTTTACTAGACTACTCAGGCATCTGTATTTCTTTATTTAATTCCTTCACTTCCTTATTCTAGACTAACTTCTGTTTAATTTCATCATGCTGTTCATTTCCTGGCTTTGTTGCACTTCCCTGTGTTGTCTTCTAATCTTTTATAAAAATTCCCCCAGGAACTCCATCTAGCTCATTTACTTTTATGTTTCTCAACCAGTACTTACCTCGTGCTTGCTCAACTGCAGCAACAGTAATTCTTTTTATTTCGTCTGCTGTAGGTCTCCTCACATTGTATTGAACAGTTGCCTCAACAGGATGTGGCTCTATGTAATCTTCATCAGAATCATAAAAAATATGTTGCTCAGCCATATGGACGTTATACTTCTGATTGGAGACATCATATTCATTGCCCTCATCCTCTGAAGAAACATCATTTTCCTCAACATAATGAAGAATATCTGAAGTCAAGTATACAGTGTGATCTTCTCCATTATCCTCTATTAGCATTCCCTCTTCTTGCATCTTCTGAGCTACAACACAATAGTCTGGAGAGTGTGGTTGATTGCAAACTTCACAAAAGTAATTATTACTCACCATGTAAGTCCCTTTCTTGCTCAATGGGTCTGGAGTTTCTTTATTTCTGGACCTGGCTGCCATAGGTTTCCCATCTTTCCAATCAGTATTGTAAGGCATATCATGCAGCCTTGGCCTTTCATTTCTGTTCTCATTCCTATAAGTATTCTCTTGTCTGTACTGGTAATTATTGCTTTGCTGAGGAGGCCTGGGGTTGTCTCTCTTATTAACTATACCAGCAGCCTTCCTGTTATTTTCAATTGTCAATGCAATTTTCTGTGCTTCAGCCAAGTCCCTCGGAAATCTATTTCTCAGTTCGTACCCTATTTTGGGATCAAATGCACTTAAATAAATACTCAATGCAGCAGAGTCTGACAACCTTGATCCAGGAGGGACTTTAGTATGCAACTTGTTGAATTTGCGGTTGAAATCATAGACCGAATCATTTTGATTTTTCTGAATCTTCACCAATTCATGAAGAGCTGCATCTGGAGCACTTTGAGTCCCAAATTGTTCTAAGAATTTGTTTTGAAATACTTGGAAAGAATTGATTGAATATGCTGGCAAGCTATTAAACCAATCCCTAGCATCTTTAATAAGTGACGTCATAAACAGCCTCATGTGCAAATCTTCATATGGCATACCTATGTCCTAAATGGTCATATTGAAATTCCTTAGGTGTTCCTCAGCAGTAATTGCATTGTTCCCTGCAAACTTGGGAATCATACTTCTCCAGCTACCATCCATAGGGTAAGGGCATGGATTGAAACCTGCCAAATCAAACTGTCTAATCATCGTTGCATATTGGTGGGGGGGGGCATAGGTGGATGCTGATACTGAGGCATGTGATTATTGTATATTGCACTATGATGTGGGATATAATTCTGACCAGGTGGTGGATACATACCTGTATGCTGTGTAGGGATATGAAGAGGATTATTTGGCTGCTTGTAGTGATTCCCACCCTGACGGTGAGGAGATACAGGTGGACCAGAAGGCCCTGCGCCATGACTACCCTGTTTATGAGGTGGGACATACTTTGGGCCACCAGAGGTTTGATCATTAAGCTGAGTCTTCTGTAATTTAGCTTCAAGCTCCCTTATTCTCTTCTCCTTTTGTTCCAACAGTGCTTTTGCTTCATCTGAAATTGAGAGTTCATGGTTCTGAATTCTGACTCGTTCAGCCTCTTGTTCAGCTTCAAACTCAGCTCATTTCCTGGCTTCAAACTCATCCTGTTTCTGAGAATCGTGAGAAGAAAAAGGATTTCTTTGATCTTCAGGAATACAAGGTTCTGCACTTGAACCATAATGATCATAATGATCATAAGTCTCAAGATGTGCATTAAATGTTTTATCTTTATTTGTCATGCACATATCTTCCTTTATTCCTTTTCCCTTGTCACCCTTGTGTGTCCATTTACTGTTACCAGCAGAAGCTCCAGAATGACCTCCCCTGTATTGAGATCTCCTTCCATTCATGTTTGCACAACTGCAAAAATTTTATCAGAGTCGCCACTCACTTTTCAGAAAGTGAGAAAATGTTTAATACTTCTAGTCCCCCAGCGGAGTCTATGCAATATTTCTGACTCTATGATTAAGGCTCTGATTCTGTTTGGTACCCAGTAGAGTCGCCAATTTGTTAGCTCTCAAAAACGCAGGCTGAATGCCTCAAGAGGCTTCCAATCTCTTGATACGCTTTAGGGCAACAGAACAAGGTTAAGAGAACTCAACCTTCTACTCTTTAGGTGCTGCTAAACCCAGGCAGGTGTACCTTTTGAATTGAGCAGGCTTATCTTATGATTATCCCTCTGAATTGCTTTGTCCACAATGGCAGATTACAGTGAACAAATGAAACCAAACTTGATATCTACCTTCTGATCTAAATCCTAGAATGCTTAATTAATAGATATAAAGAAACTGAAATGGATTCAAATAGTGAAATGCAGAGACTAGCGCCCTGTTGGGTAGGCGGAGTCAAATGAGATCAAGATGAACAACACTTTATGATAAAACACAAATTATCTGGCACATATGTGTTTATAACTTGTATAAACTTGCAATAATGTGACTACTAAGTTCTACTTCAATAATCCACAATGAATCTCTCTAATTACTGTAATCAATAAAAGGATTTAATCTTCACTTGAAAGAACCAATTAATTAATCACACGAATGCAGCAAATGTGTATTGATAAATCGAACATAAACTTGTTATGTCAACTTAAATAACCAAAAAAATCAATCATGGAGACGACTTAGCAGTATTTTCATTTTAATTCAACAGATAACTGACATCAGAAAATGCAGCAACATCAACTGAATCTCATAAATACCTCCATTGTAAAAATCATGCAACAATAGCCTCTGCTCTGATAATTTTATTCTAATGTATCTGTTTGCAATGTATCAAAAGTCTAATCTCTGATGGTATCAATTAACAAAAATATCATGCTTAAATACACATCAGCATGAGAAAATATCAAAATAGAACATCATGTCGGCCCAGCACCAAATTCGAACTCCAAAAATACGTCGGCCTGCAACGGTAATTCAAATAGATTCATGTCGGCCACAGTGGTAAATTTCAGTTTTACCAGCGAGGGAGTCGGCGAGACATATTGCAACTTATGCCGAAGGCAACTCAAACGTTCATCGTTCTGCTTGTACCTTGTTCTCACATTCGCTGTAGCTACCAGCACATTATACCGAAGCCACGTAGTAACCTTTTGTTGCATCGCATATCGCTATAGCCTATTCAGGTCGGTGAAACGTTATACAGATTCATCGGGCTACACCGAAGGTATTATTTACTTTCAAGTCGCAGTAACATCCCACATGTTGCATCAAAGTCATGTGTATCGCTATAGCAAACTGAACTCGGAGAGACCATATATCGAGATTACAATATTAGGCCGAAGATTCATATATATAGCCTTGTGTCAGTGTAACACAAGGATTCTCTCGCCGACAACCAGTCCTCACATAGCTCCGCCAAGACACAAATATTTTCATACCGACAAAGGCCACCCATTTTTATGCTTTTCGCTATAGCTCATCGCAATCGGGGAAACCCCTTGTAGAGAGTTCCATGTTACGCCGAAAGTCACCCCGGGACCACACGCTCGTCAAGACACTGCCATCCTTATAACGATGTGTATATCAAAGCAATCAACATGTAAGGTCGGCGAGACTGAAGGTCACTCGCCACAACCTTACACGGATAGCAACAACTTATAGCGATACACCATCCTCCACATGAAAAGTCGCTATAACACATACCTCCTCGCCATAACCCCTCGCCGAAGAATTAAATTCTCACCGAAATAACAACTTAGGCACCGGTCGGTAAGACAAAAGAAGATTGGGGAAACCTCAACCCGATAGCCAAAACACATGCCGGTAAGGCTCCATCGGGCCGGCATAACAATAGAGACTCGCTGTGACATTGTGCCGAAAGTAGAACCCTCTGCTGATAAAAGACCACACTAAATCCCTTCGCCAAAACATCAAGAATTCGGCGAGATGTTAGCCCGATCGCCAAGACAAATACCGATAGAAGCCTCCGCCGTCGCCAACACAAGAGACATGTCTTGCCAACAACCTACAACAAGAAATATTGAAAAATACACAAGTCGAGGAGACACATGGATACCTATGCCAACATGAACCAGAATGCAAAAATGCATGACACAACGGGCTCAAAGGGGAAATGAGGCAAAATATGAAGGAAATATGCACGAAGAGAGGAAAATGCATCAAAGGTAGGACCCACTTGGAGGATTATGAGTAAAATCAATCATGTGAAAATATCAATTTTTATAGTTCCAACAAACTCCCCCAAGGCTAAAGAAGTCAACGAATGGATAGAAACACTGTTGATTATGGGTGAGTTGTAGAAGCACCAAGAAAGGACATCCCATACCCTCCAAGTGGCATTTATGATACTTGAGTTTGACTTGATGCCTCATTCCAAGTCAACTCAAGAGGACATTTAATGTAATTGGAGTTAACTTGATGCCCCTTTCCAAGTTAACTCCTTATCCCACAAATCATGCATTGTCAAATCCCACTGATTAAGGATGTCTAATCGGCTTCCATAATTTGTGGATCTCAGATCTCCACTAAATGTGGATGTCTATTTTGGAGGTATACTTTACATTAAAGTTCACCTTTTGTTTACTTTCAGTCAACTGAAGTAGTTTCCAGTTGATTCTTTGTTTAGTTTCAGTTAACTGAAGTAGATTTCCAATTAACTGTTTGTTCCTCCTTTTCAGGAATAAATCTTGTTAATTGACTGGTAAGAACTCATTGTTAACTCAAGGAGATTTTGGGGTTTCCCACTCCTTTGAGTTCTATAAATAAGAGCCTTGGGCTCATTGTTTGTTTAACCTTTACTTGCTATGCAAAATTGTTGCGCCATTGTTGCCAACAGCTTTGAAAGCGAATATTTGTTCACTCTTGGGTGAGAGTTCATTGGTTGATCGTAATTGTGCATGATTTCGTGCCTTTGTTGTCCCAATCTTTGTAATTCGTTGATGAAGCTTGAAGAAGAAAATCAGAAGGCACTTGCATTTTGATCTACATATTTGAGTTCTTTCTACGTTTTGTATCTAATAGCTTCTTGTTTCATTTCCCTCCTCGGATAGGGGTTCCTCCTCCTTGGATATCTGTTATTAACAGTTGTCGTTTGTTGTTGTTTAATGGATTGTCCTTCAACCTATACTTCAAATAGGGGTTCCTCCTCCTTAGCAAGTTTTTCGGCCAAAACATCATAATTTGTTGTTTCTTGTAAGTCGTTTCCTAGCCCATACCTCAGATAGGGGTTCCTCCTCCTTGGTAGGTCTCAGATCCAACTTACCGTGAAGAGCGTTTGCTTGTATCTAACCTTATCCCGGCATATATCCGAGAGTTTAGAGCCTCGGTCATATTCTAAGGAGACAACGGATTCAAGTGATCCAACCAATCCATTCCCACTCCTATACCCTCATGCTCTGTTTACCTTGAGGATGTTGGATAGATTAAAAGCTAGAACAGTCGTAGTTAAGATCTGCATAAACCAGAGAAAAAGCTTAGCTATGGCACATTGTGTTTGTGCACCCTTGTGTCCTACCATTGAGTACAAAAAGATAGAAACCTTAGTTTACCATTCCCTTCCTTACACATTGCATTCAATAGAGAGCGAATTCTCCTCTTTAAATAACGAAGAAGTGTTGCAAAACATTTGTAATAGCTGAGCGTTTACAATCAGCACTCCAAAGGTGCTAATTTAAATGCCAATAACCTGAAACTACCATAAGTGTCCCTTAACAAAAATGAAACTTCTTGTGCTAACCTTTTGCCCAAGCTCTCTAAAATTACCATTAGTTCTATCTTCATTAGCCTTTGATATGATAAACTCGACACTTGAATCAATCAAGTGTCATTGATTTCAAATAAATCAAGATGATGACTTGAAGGGCTTTCATATTCATCCTTATGGATTTTGAGATCTCTACATGAGTTGCTTCTAGCCCAATTGAACCCAAGTTATGACCAACAAGAGTAAGATACATCATAAGAAATATTGATGGTAAAATGAATTGATACTCCAAATCAATAAAATGAATTGACACACCAGATCCTCTAGAAAGAGGACAAAAGGATTACAATAACACCTATTAATATGAGCCATGATAGATCTCTCAGCTCCACCAATCTAAAGCACTACCAATGTCACTAAAGATGATTATATGCCCACAACATCCTCATCAATTAATTGATAGGATGTCCCAACTCTTAGAGCTTCATGCACAAAGTTGAATATAAAATTTGTCTTGTGTCCACTTCCAATGTTATTTCAACTAGAATAGTTTGTAGAAGACTACCAAGGATTGTGTGTGCATTTGGATGAGTTCCAATTCACTCCAATCATCCTAGGTTATAATTAGGTGGAATAGAGGTTATTGTAGTCTCTCCAAGCATATCTCCCCTTACTAGATTGTAATAGTCCAAGGAAGTGTTTGTTGTGTAAAAGTAACTTTGACCACTATCTTCAGATGGTGGTACCTCACTCAAGAAATCAAATAAGGTATTGAAGATACAGGCAAAGAAGTACTAATCATGGCAACGGATAAGGCTATTATTGTGTGAAGCTTATAGGAAAGATATTTTACAAAAGTTGTGACTTCTTTCTCATGCAACTTGACATTGATCACCTTGCTCATTGTCAAATAAAGTTTTCTCAATACTACAAAGTGCTTCCCACCACAAGCTATAAACCCTTATTGTAGGTATAAAAGTTCACACTGCCACATGAAAGGTAAGACTAAGACAAGCTCTAGTTCTTGACACAAAATCCTTCATAGCCATCCCCAGGATTTTGATAAAGTCTGCATGCAAGTAATCTATGCAAAATACTTAAGAGATATGCATTCCCATAACACAAGGCCAAGTTGATATACTTTATCACTTTTTCTAACTCTTCCATGGTGGATTTTGGCAGCCTACCAACTACTCTAGATGTGATCAAAAGTGTTACATTGTCTCTCCACTCATAGGTGTCTAGTAAAATTTCACTAGAGACAATTCTATTAGTATGCATTGTATTTAGTTCGTGGGAATATATCGATTCTTCTGTTGTAGCATCAAAAGTCATTGCCTCTTATGCTAGATTATCTACTTCCAGCTTTCCTACAGTTTCATCATCTAAAGCAAAGAACTCTCCACCTGCTCATTAGGACCATCTGTATCATTTGTTGAATAGCAAAATTGTGCTCCTAAACATTAAGCAGGATTGTACACAATGTTGTACCCAAACCAAATTTTTTGCTTCATCAAGGCATTTTGCATTAAAAAGTCTAAACCTTGTTAAAATGTTGTAAAATACAGTTTTGGGCAGTATCAAGCATGGAGTTTTTGTCAATAGTTTGTTAGTCAAAGTCAGTTATATTGGACAAAACCTGAAGCAAAGACTCAGAATGGAGCGTTTCACTATGGAGGAGCGTCTCACGACAGCATTTCATGTTGCACATGAAGATTTCAGTGATCCAGACGGAGTTTTTAGTGGTTAATTTATGAAGATTTCTCAGGAAAAGCCCAAAAGTGCAAGTATAGCCCAGGGGCGCCCAACTTGTTGAAGGTCAAGATCTTGTTTAAAATACTCAAGCATCCAGTCAATCTCTTCAGATTCAGTCTGGCTATCCGTCGAGCTATTCAGTGAAGCATTCCGAGACTCACAGCTCCGGCAAACAACGACAGAAGTTGAAATCCTTAAAGTTCAAGATGTGAGAAATTTGCTCTTTTCAGGCAAAAGCGTGCCTCTAGTCTGAGGGCGCTCATCTAAAGGAGGGGGTAGATCTAGACAGTTTCGATGCCAGATGTAGTCAATTTGTTCTCAACTAGTCTGCTTATCCGACGAGGTATCAAACGTAGTCATCCGACTCTCAGAGTTCCGGCGGCAGTCATCCAAAGATCAGCTTAAAATGGAGTTTTCACGTTTCTGAGCTTCTCCGTTTGTTCCCAGTGCAAGTACAGGCCAGGGGCGTTGGTTTAAAGGACCCTTCAGATGGTAAAATTTGCAGACGGAGTCTTCCTAACATCAGTAATACTCTAGTCTAGCTCCGCAACGCACCATTCTGGTTGTCAATCCGACGTTCCAGGTGGTCGTAGCAGAGATTCTTCCAAGCACGTAATTTCACGGGCGGACCAACAAATGGTTTTCAGTGTATTTTCACAGTCCAGAGGCGCCTAGCCTTTAGGCCTGTCAGATGAGCCCGTTCGCGTTCGAAGTCTTCACGACTATTGAGCGTTATCATTTTATCTTTCCAACGAGCACAGCCGTCAGCCTTCGGGATTTGGCAGTCGCTCGTGCGTGTGAGGTCTTTGGTGTAATACTGCAAAGTGAGGATATCCAGAAAATGGCGAAGTCTGGGAGCGGTAATCTTAAATAAAATACGCACTGGAGTTTTTGAGGTCTTAGAAGCAGTTTTCTTGCCTCGTCACCTCCAGAGACTTCTTTTATAGGCCCTTCTGGCTGTCCGTTAAAACAAATAGTGCCTAAATCGGGACATCCCAGTTCCAGTTATCAGCAGTCAAAGTAGGGTACTTGGATGAACGTTCGACTTTCGTCAAAAAGACACCAGTGCAACCATGAGCCAGGGGCGCTTTTACTTTTGAGGCCCTTAACACAGTTTTCAGCTGTCGTGCATACAGTCGTTGGATGCAGAATATCTCCAGTCATGCAGTGAGCTTCGTCTCATATCAGCAGGGTTCACCATTTACCGTCAGTAGCCGTTTGAAGTATCAGATGGCAGTTTAGGGAAATGGCTAAGTCTGGAACCCGTAAAGCAATTTAATCAGGGCCGCCTAATTTTTCAAAGGGTTAAACGATGGATTTTGCAGTTGTGTCTCCCAGCAGACATTTCTTCCTTGTTCAGTAGGCTTTCTGATGAATTCTTTAGAACAGTCTCAGCTTCACCCGGTCATCCGGAAATCAGTGTCGAAGTTGGCCAGTCGTAATAGTGCTGTCAGCTATAAAATAGGAAGTTAATAAAAAGTGTAAAATCTTGAGCAAATGAACGCCTGTAAGCTCGAATGATGACTTTTCGGAATCGGTGAAGTCTAACGGTGAATCCTAAAGCTTCATTCGAATTGTCAACTGAAATTCAAAATATTAAATATTTATTTTGCAATTTTAGCATTAAAAATGGCGATTTTCTATTTTTGGCGCCTTTGCTAATTGCATGATAATAAATATTTTATTATTTATTTAAGTTCAAACTTCCAGTCAGTGGCAGTTCAACTGAAATGGTCCAATTGAAAGGCTTCTATTTTCAGCTAAGGTTTTAAATCTTGCAGTTGTCAGATTGATGCGAATTTCATCTTCTTTAAGCATGGCGCCATCTTCATTTATTATTCACAAAGCTAAAGAGAAATTCGTTTTTCTTAAGAGAAATTCATATTTTTGAAGCAAAATTCGTTTTTCTTCATTCACAAGGCGTATTTTTCAAGCAAAATTCATATTTCTTCAAGGCAAAGGCGTATCTTCAAGGCAAATTCGTTTTTTCAACCAAAAGGCGAATTTTAGCAAACCAAAGGCGAATTCTTCATCAACAATCATTGGCGAAGACATCAAAACATTTTATTTGCAGGTACAAGTCAGAATTATCAGCAGACTTCAGACAAGATGGCGATTTTAGCAGAAGCAGAGCACTAAAAACTTCTTTCTTCTGTCTTAAATTCTTCTATTTTCTCGTCTTAAATTCTTTCGCATGTTTGAAGAATTGGCGACTTTTGGCAAAACAAATCATCTGGGTTGATTCAGAATAGCTTCCTCGAGAAAACCCATGTGCCAGAATTTTTCAGGAAAATTTACTCCAAAGCATCAGTTCTCGAGGCTCTAATTTTCTCAATGAAAATTCCTTGCGTAGTCGAGTAGAAGTCAAATTTTACATAAATCGACGTGCAGGTTGTCTTAGATCTTCTTACGGACAAAACCCATATCTCGAATTTTTGCCAAAATAACTCTTCGAGCTATTTTTTAGCCTCGGCGGGGCTATTTTAGTTTTCCAAAGTTGTCGGAATCATAAGCCATGTTCGCGATCAATGATGAGTTTTTAGAGTCACGATTACACCGCGGTGAATTCAAGACCAAATCGGTCTTAATTCATGATTTCGTTAGAAAAGCTGAGTCCGATTTGTATCAAGCTGCAGAAGAGATGTTGGCTATCACTTCAGTTACGGAGCCGCCAAAATTGCCAGTCAGTGAAATGCTAGTTCGAGTGTGCAAAGATTGCTAAGATTGCTCAAGTTGCTGACATTTAGATGTTGACGCAGTTAACAATCTCGTTGAGGGATTGGTTGCTCGAGATCACGACCAGTAGACTTCAGTTTCCACCTCTCAGGATAGACATTACACACAGGAGTTAACTTGATGTTACCCTTTCAAGTTAACTGGCTGTCTCACCTCATGCATATCTATTCTGAGATTCACCTTGTTTACTTGGAGTTTCATTTAGGGTTTTCCGTTAACTGATGGTAGTCTTCCAGTTAACTCGCTTTCAATAAGGGCGTGCATGCTCGCACAATTGTCCATTTTTAGATTAGATGTTTCGGTTAACTGATGGTAGTTTCCCAGTTGACTGTATAGTTTACTTCATTAGGGCTTAGCATTGGCATTGCAGGCGTAAGATAACTTACAAGGGTGATTTTAGGGTTCCTATGATGTAATCTCAAATAAAACTTTTGCTCATTTTGTAAATAACTTTGCTTGAGAGAAATATATGCTGCGCCTACCTTGCCCTCAATATTGCTCTTTTGGTATTTGTTCATGTGTCTTCGCTATTATGATTAAGTGTTATGCCACATAGGGTTTCATGCAATTGTAATGGTGGATTCTTTATGTCTTGTGAATCTTTTATCATTTCAATCAAGTGTTATGCGACATAGGGTTTCGTGAGATTGTGATGATAAAATTGTTTTGTGAAGTCTTTACTACTTTCAATCAAGTGTTATGCCACATAGGGTTCCATAAGATTGGCGTGGTAAATTCCTCCCATAGTTAGATCTGTTTGAACATATTTACCATTGAGGTCAATTGTTATGCCACATAGGGTTTCAAGAGATTGAGATGATAAATCTGTTTTATGTCTATTTACCATTGTGATCAATCGTTATGCCACATAGGGTTTCGAGAAATTACGGTGATAAATCTGTTTCGTGAATCTTTATCATTATAGTCAAAGGTTATGCCACATAGGGTTTCGTGAGGTTGTAATGATAAAGGCTGTTTTGTGAAGACTTTACTATTTCGATCAAGTGTTATGCCACATAGGGTTCCATAAGGTTGTCTTGGTAAATTCTTAAATCTGTTTTGTGCCCAATAAGCTTGTTAGATTGAGATGATAGTT
>VDFB02148298.1:0-55916 GCA_007258455.2 Sequoia sempervirens
TCTTAATGTTGATCATCCTTCGTTGTCTTCTATCTTTGTAACTTCTTCTTGTGAGCAGTCAAGTCTTTTTCCACAAGAGAAATGGTTACTTCTTGCTCCTCATTCTTTATCTGAGCAAGAGCGTATTTTGTTGCGGCTTCTAAAAGCCTGCTTAATTACTCTTCCTTCTCCTACACGCAAGAAATTTCATGAGCACGATAAAGAAAAACATTCTTTCTGTGCATACCATCAAGTTCCTGGCCATTCCACTAGTGAATGCAAGGCCTTGAAAGATAAAATACAACAACTTTGTGATTCTAGTGCCATCAAACTCTTGTTTGATTGATGCACCTGCCTTTTCTTTACATGACAAGTGATATCAAGGTTCACCTCTATCATGTATGTTCTAAGTATCTTGCATAGTTCTCCCCTGTATGTTGGGGGCAATGATATCTTGTTTTGGAAATGTGTGTCCTTTTAAGGACCCCCTCTCTTCTTAGTCTTTCAAATGAAGCATCCCTTGAGTGGACCCCTTTTTTCTTTTGAAAGGTTCCTAAGGGACCTCTTTGAAAACTTTCTCCTTCAAATGAATTATATGACATCTAGCTTGGGGGAAACCTTACTAGACCTCGCTTTTCAAATAGTGCATCCCTTGAGTGGACCCCTCTTCTTTCGAAGGGTTCCTGAGGGACCCCTTTGAAATCCTCCCAATCTATCGACAATTTGCGTGACTATCTACTTACTTTCCTACGTGGTCGCTTTCTGACATGTTCTATCTGTAGGTAAACATGTCGCTTTGCAGGTGCACCTGTGAAGCTACTTTTTTACTCTACGGAGTACGCTTTCCTTGGTTTCCTCCATGTGAGAGATCTTGGAGGATACCTCCCTATAGGTCTATGGGCCTATAGGGTGCTTCCTTTGAGTTTCTTCAGTGCGAGAGATCTTGGGGGTGGCTCCCCTATAGTTCTACGAGTCTGTAGGGTGTTTTCTTCGGTTTCCTTCATGCGATATATCTTGAAGGACACCTTCCCTACAGGTTTGCAGGTTTGTAGGGTGCTTTCTCGGCTTCCTCCATGTGAGAGATCTTAGGGGACGCTTCCTTGCAAGTCTACAGGTCTATAAGGAAATTTTCTTGGTTTCCTTCATGTGAGAGATCTTGAAGGACACCTTCCCTGCAGGTCTGCAAGTTTGTAGGGCACTTCCTCAGCGTCCTCCATGTGAGAGATCTTGGGGGATGCCTCCCTGTAGATTTTTGGGTCTATAGGGCACTTTCTTGGGTTTCCTTCATGTGAGAGATCTTGGAGGACACCTTCCTTGCAGGTCTGCGGGCCTATGGGGTACTTACACTCTTAAACTCTCTTTCCTCTCTTTTGTATATACCAAATCAAAGATCTGCATCTTCTTCATCCTGAGTATATGCCCTTCTTCCCTTCATCTTAGAGTTCTTCTATGTGTTATTTTTTGGGACGACGCATAGTACTGAGACAACCTTCTACATTGAGGTCTCTTTACTTTGCTGACTTGAATCCTGTAGCTTTTTATGTTCTAACATTGTTGTCTGATGCAGATTTTCCTTGTCTAATGTGTTTGTTTTGCAAATCTTCAGGTTGGGGGCATGCTTCCATAGTTCGAAGAGTTATTTGCTTCCTCTATAGTATCCTTTTGGAAAAATGATGTTATTTATGTTTAGTAGATTTCCTTTAGCGTGCATATTACAATAGATTCATATGCCCGCTAAAGTGGGGGCAAAATGTATAGTCGTAAAATTGCACCCTTTGCAATTTCACATACAGTTTTGTACCCACTTTAGTGTCCACTCCCTTAGCATCTTATGTAGGCCTACATCAACCTTTTTCCCTTCTTAGAATGCTCCAACACCCCTTTTCAGTAGCTACCCTCAGGCATCAGCTTTTCATCGAACTTTGTGCATTTCCCATTTGCATCATTTTGTAGCGTGACGTGTCTGGATACTAATGCACCGCATGGATGTCTATGCACTACGCTAGCATCTTGCGACATTTCAACTCTCAAACAATTGTCTTTGAGCATGCTTACCACTTTTCCTCACCTTTTGTCGATGGTAATAGCCTGGGACGCCTTGTAACAGTTGAAGAAGCTTCTTTTCCCTCATTAAATGCTATTCTTTCAACTCATTTGTCTCTCTAACCTCTAACTTCTTCTAGCTCCACTATTTTTCTTTTAGCTTCTCTCTCAAGCATTCTACCATCTTGCTCTTGCTTGCATAGCTCCATTGCTTGCTACAATAGCATTCTCCAAAGCTTTCACAACTCCTTTTGAAACACTCTTGGTTCTTGCAGCTCCATCTCCCCTATCTCATGCTTGTGAGCATATTGGGGTTCCATATCTCCCTTCTATTGCATTTTTACTTTGTGATACGGGTTCTCCTCCTTGAGCGGGGATTTCTTTTATCACCTCTTTTGTGATACGGGTTCTCCTCCTCGAGTGGGGATTGCTTTTATCACCCATACTTGGTGGTGCGGGTTCTACCCCTGAAGTGGGTTTTTCTTTCACCACATGCTTTTTCCATTTTGGTTACACTCTTTCTCTCTATCTATCTGGCTGTTCATGGAGGTGGGAACACCAAAATGGGGGTTTGACTAAGGCAAACCCCTATACATCCCCAAAACTTTCTCTAGATATTACGCATGCAGGTTTTGAAGACATTCATCTTGTTGAAGGCTTCATCACTTGCATGGTTGTGAGCACTTTCTTTCTTCTCTTTATCTTTACCATTTACCTTGCTTTATTTTCATTTCTATCACTTTCTATTACTTTATCACATTTCATAAATTCTCAATAATCAGAGTAGAAGTAGTCATTTAGCCATTCTCTATGATATTCTCACTTTCTAGTCTATACGAGACGCAAGCATGCCGCTGGGATTCCAACGTGTCGTGCTATCGTTTGTTTCTCGTGTTGTCGTCCTTTAGCTAAGAGCTTGTCAATTTGTTTAGAGAATCTTCATGACCTGCTCTTTCAGATTCTAGAACTTTCACGTTGTTCCTTGAGGTAGCTTAGGGTAGTTCACCCCATGAGGCTCTCTGAGTGAAGAGAACTCGTGAGTAGCAAATCCCCCTTCTCTACAAAATGAAATATCATTACTAGGTATACGTTGGATTTTGTTGTATTTTTCCTCCAATTTTGCACAATAGTGGAAAGGTTTAGGATCAACATATAATGTTACCTCCTTTCCTTCATGAGGAAATTTTAGAAACTGGTGGAATCTTGATGGAACTACTTGTAGTGCATAAATCCAAGGGCATCCTAGAAGAAGGTTATATGGTAGCTCAAGGTCTAGTACTTGCATGTGGTTTATGTTGCTACCGACCCTATCTGTATAGGTAACCTAATTCTCCCTTCTGAATTTCTTTCTAGGTCATCATAAGCCCTTATAGTAATGCTCTTGCCTTTGTCAATCACATCATCAGAATACCCCAGTTGTTTAACAAATTTCAAGGTACAAATGTTTAAACTTACACCATTATCTATCAACACTCTTTTGACCATATGTTTATGGACACCAACCTCTATATAGAGGGCTTGGTTGTGGAATGACTTCTGCAGAAGGTCTTTGTCAGAAAAAACTAGATGATGATTGGTTGTGATCTTGCCAATCATGGCTTGAAACTGATTAGGATTGAGGTCATTAGTGATTGTTATTTCCAAAGCTTTCTCTAGTATTTCCCTATGCACAGGTGACAATTTTAGCAGCTCTAGGATGAAGATCAAAGCAAGAGTCTTCTTCAGTTGTTCCACAATACTATAGTCATTGGATGACTTAGTTGTGGGTTTAGGTAGGGCTCCTTGTATTGTGACTTTCCCTCAATGGATAGTTATGTTACATTCGAGGTCCCTTCCTCGTATAGTTAACACATTGACCTTAGTGTCATCTACTTGAGAGGGTACCTAAGATAGTGTCACCATAGGTGTAGTGGCATTGTGATAATCTTGTTCTTTCCCTTTTTCATTCTTTTTAGCATGGTTCGGAATTGGATTTGTGTATGTTTGGAGATATTTTTTTCCAAGATGATGTTCTATATCCACTTCTCCTTTGTTGATTAAGTCTTGGATGATATGTTTGAGTCTCATATTGTTATTCATTGTATGTACTTTAATTTTATGGAACTTGCATAAGTCCTTCTCATTGTACCATGGTGTTTTGAAACTTGACTCTTCATAGTTTGGGCGATCGTTGACCTTGATGAGCTTTTGTTGAACTAGTTTGTGTATGATTGTCTCAAGTGGTTCTCACTAGTAGAATTTGGCAAATAAATGGCTAGGTGACTAAAAAAATTAGTCACAACAACTAAAAATGACTAAATTCTACTCATTTTTTGCAACTCAGCTATAAATGAGTAAATAAATGACTAATTTGGTCATTGACTATAAAATTATTTTGTCATAGAAATAAAAATGACTAAAGAGTTAGTCATCAAATCCAAAGTAGACAATTTTTTTTAAAATCAATTCGGCCAATTATTGGCATGATGTATTCATGTGCACGATGTATTGATGTGATTATTCACTTTCATTGTAGATTCATTTGTCTCGCCTGACCTCGCTTCATTCATTCATTGCAGACCTCACTTCATTCGTTAGCCTGGCATGAGGCTTTTGATTAGTTATAGCAGCTACTTGCATGGGTGATAAGGATTTGGAGAGGTTCTGGAGACTTCTAAAAAGGCGGGCAAGGGCAAGGAATTTAGAGGTTGTTGCAATAAATTTGAATTCGCCGAGGCCCTCTGTAGTGAAATTAGATTTGGGGACACCCTTTGCAGCAAATTCAGAGGTAATTTGAAATCCTCATTACATTAAACACAAATTTGAAATGCTCATTACAATCTACTACTCTTAATAATGTTTTACTGCTCTTAATAATGTTCTTTTACAATCTTGCCCCTATTTTGCTTCATAATGTGCTCAAGCTAAATATAATAAAATTTGGGTGTCAGTGCCAAATTAGAATTTCCTCAAACACTTTTGATATATTTTCACTACAAGCGCAAATTGTCCTTGTGCAAAGTAAACATGTGCTAGATTTACCCACACATCAAGGATTTGAACAAAGATCTTTCCTGCTGCAGCTTCTTGTAGCTATGTAAAAATTTCCTTTGCAATATCAAATTGACCCCTTTCAACTAGCACAATGGCTGATGCTCATTTGTAGCATGAAGATTTCCTAGTCTCTATGCCAATACTTTATAATACAATTTTCTAGCCTTCTCAAGATGTTGTGCCTCCACCTTTGGATCCCTCCTCTCATTGTGAAAAGCTGCAAAATAATTCCAATTTCCAAGTGAAATGTCAACATAAGAATTATTTGCATCTGATTCACTTTGTACAACTTTAATTGTTTCTTTGCTTTAAGCTAGTCATCTGTTTTTTAGTTCCATTTTGCCAAGCATAAATGAGAGCATTTGATGAGTTTTTATCCACCTTAAGTGCATCCCCAATAAATTCTGAGCTTAGTTGGATCTCGTGGCACGAGGCATGGATGCAAAGGCGTGGAGAATATGTATCCACATAATCGGGGAAACTTGAACAATATTAGCATATATAAAAAGATTTTCTTTTAGTATCATGTATTTGTTCAAATAACCAACAATATTAAATAGTGTTGTGACTTTATCTCATGGTAACTCAAGTGAAACACCACCTTCTTCTAATCGATGGAAAATTTCATATCGTAAAAACCTGAAAAAGCTGAGTATACTTGGGGCTTTTATTTATAATTCAACCCAAATCTGTTTCCTAATGCCTCCATAAAAGTTTGTTGAGCCAACTCTGGTCATCCGCTCAAAATGAAGAACCCAATGTTGTTTAACAATCGAATGGGTACTTCTTCTTTTGATCTTCTTCAAAAGAGACTTTGGCATCTTAAGAAAATATAAGGTTGTACTAGGGTCTAAGGATATTAATAACTCACCCATCTTGATAAATACATGGGCATCATGTGGATCTATGTGAGTTACCTTTCTTAAAATTTCGAAAGCCTTCTCTGCCTACCCTTGTTGAGCATATATATGTCCTACAACTTTTAAGCTCTCACAGTTCTCAAGGTGGACCTCCAAAACCTTTTCAAAATTTGAGAGAGAACTCTTAAGATCTCCCAACTTCAATTGAACCTATACACTAAATCTTGTGGTCTTTGGCTTTCCTTGACTGATGTCATGTAGTAGTGGCTAGTGGTGTCATAATCACCTTTACTATGATAAGATCGTGCAAGATTATAATATGAAAGAGATTTCATGAGAGAGGGTGGTTAGTTGAAGCATAAAGAATATACTAGGTGGTGTTCCTGAAAAATGTTTCCATTGAAGAAAAATGGTTTGCTAAATGATTCAGTACCATTTGCAGAATGCGTGTAATTCAAAGGCTCACGCACCTTTTCCATTCCTTCTTGAACACTACCTTTTTCACTAACTATGAGAATCCTACAATCAAAAAGTGCACAAAACTGACCACAAATATTTTTCCTCATTTCAAACAGCAAAATTTCCAAAAAAAAATGCGTTTAAAACTTGCAAATAAAATGCAAATAAAATCATGCTAATTTTCACGCAAAAAAACAACCATTAGACCATAGCTTGTTGCTTACTATTATGCTTTGATATATTTTTCCAAGCATCCATATCTTTGAAATCACTTGTTTTGACTTTTAGCCATAGCAATAAGACAATGAATTGTTTGATAAAATGCTTTGGTAGACATGTATAAAAATGTAGTAGCATAGAAAAAGGCAATGAACTTTGGAAAAAAATGCCTCAAAAGAAATGTGGTCTCATGGTGATGGAATTCATGTACAGTGCATGACAAGCTAATTGTTATGGATTGTCATGGCATTCGATCTTCTTGTCTATGCTATTGCTTACTATTATGCTTTGATACATTCTTTCCAAGAAAGCATCCTTTGCTTTGTTTGAAAGCACTTGTTTTTAGGATTTAGCCTTAACAACAAGGCAATGAACTATTTGTCGTACTTTGGTAGACATGTATGAAAATGTGGTAGCATAAAATGAAGCGATGAACTTTTTGAAAAAATGCCTCATAAATGTGGTCTCATGGAATGCATGACAAGAAAATGCAATTGGAAGCTGCTCCTAGTTAGTAGTTATGCACAATGTGGAAGCCAATTGCATGGCCCCTTGGGTTGACTTTGTAAAACTATATTGTAATTGAAATTTTGTCATCATCGGCATCTAGCTATTAGTTATGAAATGTGAAATGCTTTGAGTTTGAAAAGATGTGCAATGCAATGTAATCAACAATTTGAATATAAACTACAAAATCCTATTTTTTACAATTCATTAGTTAAACTCTCTATTTTATTTTCTCTCTATAACTCTATTGCTATGGAAATTCCTTTCAATTAAAAATAGTTTGTCTCTTAGTCTACAATTTTTGTTGCTATGTGTAGAACATTACAAATGGATCAACATTGAAGTTTGACTAGGGATGATTTGATGAGAGAATAGCTGATGAGAGGGACATAGACAAATATCCATGTCCATGTAATTATTTTCTTGGTGGAAAGGTGAAAAAAAGAAGTCAGATTTATCGACATAGGATAAGATATGGGAATAGTGGTATAAGCCCTTGGAATGTCAATTATTACAAAGATATGATAGAATGGCAGAGTGTGAGAGATGAAGAGGAAAAAAACATAGATGAAGTGGCACCAAACATAGATGAAGAGGCAACAATATTAGACGAAGGGTTGAAGTTGATAGAATGTTGAATGATAGTCTAAACGATGATTGGGCCAAGTTGATGGAGGATGCTTTAAAGCCTTTGTATGCTAATTGTAGGTTAAGTCATTTGACAACAATCCTTCAAATTCTTAACTTGCAAGTGGTGTTTGGTTAGAGAAACGAGAGTGTAGATTAGTTATTGGCATTATTAAGTTTGTTGTTACCATTTGACTCCACATTGCCAACAAAATGAAGTCAATGCAGAAAGGAAATCACTAAGCTAGGCTTAGGGTATGAAAACATCCACACATGTGTGAATGGTTGTGTATTATTTCACAAGAATCTTGCACGTGAGATTGAATGTCTGAAATGTAATCAAGTGAGGTATAGAGAAGCGTTGAAATCAGTTGTGGTTCCTAGAAAGGCTCTTCGCCACTTTCCGGTAATCCTACAATTACTCTGAATGTATAGGTGTAGAGACATTGCTGAACTTATGCAATGGCATGCCCAAAATAAGATCACTGATGGAAAATGACATGTGCCTGATTGTAAGACGTGGATGGAATTTGATAACAGATGGCCTAATTTTTCTCAAGGTCCTCATAATATAAGGTTGGGTTTGGCTCTAGATGGGGTGAACCCATTCTCAGATAAAATTACTAAATGGTCAACTTGGCCAGTGTTTTTAATAAATTATAACTTGCCTCCATGGTTAGCAAGTAAACTATTTTTCTTAATGCTATCATTGATTATACCAAAAAAGAAAAGTGTGACTTCATATACAATTAATGCTTATCTAGAGCCATTATATGATGAGCTAATGAAATTGTGGAAAGGAATTGAAATAATTCAATCTTTAAGGGATGGTCATTCAATCAAATTCACTTTAAGAGCTTCCTTATTATTTACAATTCATGATCTTCCTGCATATGGCACATTGTCTAGTCTTAGTGTTCATGGATACCTTAGATGTCCTACTTGCAACTTTAAGGATTTTGTGAGGCACTCAAGAAGTTTGTGTAAGTGTATTTATTGTGGATTTCGTGCTTACCTTAAAATGAATCATCCATATTGTCAACAAAAAACACAGTTCAATGGTCAAGAAGAGAATCGTGAAGCACCATTGCTAATAACAGGTGATTACATTGTTGAGAATGGACAAAAAAGAATGTCATTTATTGAAAATGATGGGATTATTGGTAGTAGATATGATCCATGTAATGAAAGTGGTGTAAAAAGGTTGTGCATATTCTATAAGTTTCCATACTTTAAGGATATAGCCATTAGGCATACCATTGACTTTATGCATACTAAGAAAAATATAGCCTATGCTATTATAGAAACTCTTTTTGGTGCTTTTGATACTATTTCATCACATGAAGACTTTCGACAACTCAAGATTCGTTGAAATCTTTGGGTTGAAAAATATGATGATGAAAAATATAGAAAACCTGGTGCTCCTTATGTTTGGATAAAGGAACAACATGCACAATTATTACAGTTGATGTCTCAGACTCGCTTTCCCACTGGATATGTAAGTAGTAGTATTAGAAGCCAAATTGACATTAATAGCTTAAGAGGCCTCAAGACCCATGACTATCATGTCATAATGGAGAATATTTTACCTATTGTGGTAAATATATTAAGTTTTCCAAAGGGGCCAAGATTGGCAATTATAAGGTTGGGCCTAATATTAAAGAGAATGAGTTTACATGTAGTATATCCTTCAAACTTTGATAGTTTGAGGGAGGAGGTTGTTGAAGTCCTTTGTCTATTGGAATGGGAATTTCCACCAACAATCTTTAACATTTCTATGCATATTTCGATATATCTACAATATGAACTAAAGCATTGTGGCTTGATAAGAACAAGATGGATTTATCCTATAGAACGATATATGAAGGTTTTGAAAAAAATTGTTCATACTAGGGAAAAACCAGAAGGCAACATGTCTGAGGGATATTCAATGCAAGAGGCCATGGGATTTTGCACATAATATATGAAGGATTTTAAAAATTTCAATCGGTGTGTATGGGATGATCACGAAGAAGAGACAGTTGCAAGTGAAGTATTAGAAGGCAATGGATGTCGCCTCAAGCTATCACATCAAGAAAGAAGTGTGATACATGCCTATATTCTTCAAAACACATCTTCATTTGATAAATGGTGCAGGTAAAAAAATATTTTACACAATATTTTTTTTACTCAATTGCATTTACACATTTATATTATCAATCTTACTATTTGTACGTTAATATTCTATGTATAAAATATGAAGAAGACAATCAAGCTTGGATGCAACATCGACTTCAAAGGCACAGATGTCATGCTGATTTGATTCGAGGTGATTCTTTTCCAAAATTTGAAGAATGGATTGCCAATGCAGTCAATGATGCAAAAGAAGAAGGTCAATATATAAAAATGAAGGAAAGTGAGCTCTCATAATCTCCACATTTATGGGCTACGCGTTTCAGTGGAATGTGGGCCTATGGTAGTCATTTAAGAGTGGAAGAAAAAAGACAAAGGAAAGATAAATTGTGATTGTGTTGTTAGTGTTGAATTTCTTCACAAAACTAAGAAGAAATTTTATGTTCAATTCATCCAACAAATTATTCTAGATGACTATGGTGAAAATAGTCCTATATTATTAAAATGTAAGTTGATCTGACCATCTACAATACAATATGATGAGTATGGATTTGTACGTGTAAATAGAAGATAATTTTTATCAAAGACGGATGAGCCGTATGTTTCCCCTCTTCAAATTAATCAATCATTTCTAATTGATGATGTAAGAAGCTCAGGATGGTTGTATGTCATTCAAACAAAGTCTCATTCAAAATAAAAATTCATGGAAGTTGTTGATATAATGCCTAATGGGCAATATGTTAATTTACAAGAAACATTCGAAGAAGTGGATGAAGACGATGATGGAGTGTTTGAAGAAGACATTTTGATTACCAATGAAGAGATTGGGAGAGAGAATTCATTGCATGTCACATATGAGGATGAGGAAGAAAATCAAGCAAATGTAGACGCGAATGATTAGGATTCTAATCTTGCTAGCAATGCAAATGATTATGATGATGTTTTGTCACCTTAAGAGGTTAGCTTGTCACCTAAACTTTGGTTATATGTATGGTGTAATTTGTTATTGAATGTAATAAAGATCTAAGTATAGGTATGCTTATTCACTATTGTTTTACTGATACATTTTTTAATGTAATCATCATTATTTTATTGGTACATTGTATGCAAAACCTGATATGTTCACTGCTCATTTGAAGTGCATTTAAAGTTAGGTTCAATCATTCTTCTTAGTTTTCTTACTTTGGTTGAAAATTTGAAATTAATTTTGTTTAGTTAGAATATAATTTCTTCTATGTCCTCTATGTTTTCTAGATGCAAACATATAATGAGCATCTGTGATTTAATAATACATATAGATATCTTAACATTAGGTGAACTAAGCCTCCTCATTACAAACAAATAAATGATCTCTTAGGTCTGACTGACACTGAAAACTAAAACTAAGAGACTACAAAATTATAAAATTGTTCAATCTTTTCAATAAAATGATATCTAAAATATTGCATTCATAATAAAATCTAATACTGCACTACTGCAACAGTCAATAGAGGTATGCGCGAGATGGCAGGACATATAGGTCAATTTACAAATGCTTACCGCAATATCGTGGCAACCAAATATGAATACCGTGGGGTGGCAGTGATAACATGTTAACAACTAAAGTAAACCACAACTCCGCAAGGGGTAAATAGTGACGCTGCGGTATGGTGGTGAACAATCACTCAACCGTTAGAATTAACCTGTTGTCCCATGGGAGTCCAAAGGGGTGTGTGCGGGGTGGCGGTTCTACCTCTACCCCACAGTGATCTTGATATGATAGAGCAGTATGGCGGTGAACAATCACTCAACCACTAGAATTAACCCGTCGTCCCATGGGAGTCCAAAGGGGTGTGCACAAGGTGGCGGTACTACTAATGCTACCTCACAGCAGTCTTTAAATGACCTAGTGGTAGTGTGGTACAAGTTGTCAAAGCATTAAATGATTACACCATTTGATTTCCCAATCAACAGCATGTATTCAAACTTGAAATATGGGAAGATTCTAAAATATTTTGCACAAATTGACATTAATAGTGAGGTGACCGAGCTCAACAACAAATATTACTTGGGAGTCAATGACATTTTGGAAATCATTCACAAAGCTCAGCGTACCAGAGGCAAGGGAGTTCAAGTGGGAAAACTCTGTAGCTATTATTTCGTTGGGTAAGTTCATAGAAAACCTTTGTAGAAAGTGTATATGAACTGAATTTGCTTCTACAAGTAGACACTTAAAAAATCAAGTAGGAGTAAATTCTTCATCATGCCACCCAAAAGAAGTCAACTTGCAAGTAAAAAGGAAGATTCCACAGTTTCTAAATCAAAGAAGAGGTCCCTGCAACAATCCATTTTAGATGTGTTACCTAATTTTGTAGACAAAGGATCCAAAAAGGTGTTTAAAGATATAGCCCAAGGATGTAGAAACCCAATTATCCCTATCTCAAGGTGGGATATGTTTTGGTACTTCTATGAAAAAAGGGTTGAGAAGATACTAGTTTCAAATCCTTGGACCTTAGATTTTGTTGGAAAAATGAGTAAGTTATCTATATGTTGTCATTGATGTCACCATGTTGGTAGTTTGGGCCAGTACTCTTAAACCGATGTGTATAACTGTCTTATCTTCTCCGGTGACTGATATGGTATTTTTGGTTGCCCATGCGATATTCTAGTCTACATTTCTCCATAGTCGACAATTATTGATTGCAATTTTAGGGAACTACTAATGGATGTTAAAGGTATACATGATCGGGCTATTTCATGTTCTCGTGCTCGTATGATGAAGTGACATTATTCTATTAGCTGCGTTGACGAATATTCCTGGCCAACTTGTTAAGATAATTTTGATATGATATGAAACTTATGTGCGACCTATTCCTTGGTCTGAGTTGACATAATGTATCATGCTAACAGTTAAATTGCATTTTGAAAATACTCCGTGGAGCCGACAATTGATATCTTTTATAATGAATTGCATCTAATTAGGTCGACCTAATTGGTGCTTGCGATGGAGATTGGATATATATAAGCATATGGCAAACAGTTTTTGGTGTGTGTGTGCAAGTGCAGTAAGTTTGTGTAGACAATAGAAAAGAAACAGAGGGAGTAGTGAGCAAGTAATAAATGTGAAGGTGTAATTAGAAGGGCAAGAGGTGTGAGCATATCCAGAACTGTATCAGCACATAATAGGTGCATCTTTCTAGTTCATTTTTGGGATGCAAAGCCTTATTCTATTTTTGTATAATTCAATGTAGGCAGTGAGCCTCCTTGTTGGACAGTGAGTCCTTTTTGTAGGCAATGAGCCTTTATACTTGGACAGTGAGTCCTTTTGGCAGTGAGCCTCTTTTTGAAAATACTATATAGTGTGAGTTAACCCTCACCATGGTTTTTCCCTTATTGGGTTTTCCATGTAAAAATATGGTGTTCATTATGTTAATTTACTTTCTATTACATGTGTTTCATGCTTAATAACAGAATAGTGTGGTTGAATATTTAATAAGTGATAAAGTTTAAAGTTTGAATTTGTGTGACAATTGATTCACCCCCCCTCTCAGTTGTCCTGCGTCTGTTTAACAATTTTTTCCAAATTGATAGTCCCAAATTTCTTCGTAGATGTTGAGTTTATTAAAGTATTGACACAATATTATCACCAGGTTGCTAGGACTATAAGAATGCCAAATGGTTCACCATTAGTGGTGCTAACTAAAGAAGCAATTATAGAGTGTTTTATGTTAAACAAGCAAGCTATCACTAAGATCGACTTGGACAGAAGTGAGGAGGATTATAGGAGATTGAGAAAAAACTACAGGAGTGATGAACTTCCTTTACACATGAAAAAGGGTATAAACAATAGGAGGATACCTATCTCCCCCTCCCAAAATGAGCCATTTTCCATAGAAGACTTCCAAGTATATTTCAAAAGAATTTATTTTGCTTTGTCCCAAGTGCTTGGAATAGATGTTGAAGAGAGGATGCCAACATATCTCATGATGATGGAAATGAGGATACAAAATCCTGAAGTCAACATTGAGTACGACTTTACTACTAAAATTGAGAAAGGGATACATGAGGGATTTTTGCAAGTAAGAGAGAACTTAGCTCCCATCACTTTCAAGAAATACTCTTTGTTGTGTCATTTAATATTGTACCAAAACGGAAACAAATGGACTAAAAGAATGTGTTTGGGAATGACTGATGATGAAGGGAATAGGTTGCCCATATAAAACTGGTGTTACATCTCAAATAGTAGATGTAAAAATAGTGACTATGTAATATTTCATGATGATTTTGTAGTAAAGGTCATGGCCGCTCTTGGTCATATTTCACCAAGATTTCCTAATAAAGTCATTCAAGTATTAAGACCTTTAGCATTGAATCCAAAGCAGGGACACACTCACAATTTCAGAGACTAGTTCTTCTTGGCAAACCAAATAGTAATAAGGGTCTATGGGTGTCCTCAAGCCCCACATGTTTTACCTAAATTTGTTTCTATTCAAATTGCATTTTTAGAATTTATTTGGCAAATGTTATGGATGGAGAATGATGTTATGAAAAGACAGAAAAAGGGGACATTCCTCCTTGACCTAACTGAATGTGAGGGGCTATCAATAGGGTCTGACACTCTTGAAGAACTAAAAAACTATTTGAAGATGCGGTATTCATCAAAGTCATCAGGAGAAAGGGTCTTTGATCCTAAAGGGCATATTAATTTTATAAAGCAGACACTTCTCACTAAAGCTAGGATTACCCATGTAATGGATTACGAAGAAGATGTAATAAGAAATTGCTTTACACCTAATGAAGTTTTTCAGAGGAAGAGGAAGTGGGAAATCATAAAGAGGCTTGAGGAGGAGAAGAAAAGGGACACTAGATTCCAAGGATTCTATGTTGAAGAAAAGGGTCCTATCAAAAGGATGAATGTAATAATTGACAACTTTGAAAGATTATATGTTCAACCAAAAAAGAAACCTAAGGGTGAGTCTTTGAAACCCTCCAAGCTGCCCATCAAACCAAGAGGTATTGTAATCACATAGCCCCTACCAAACATTGCCACAATACAATCAGAATCATCCCCTAAGCAACCAAGTCCTAAAAGGAAGAAGATACGTGGAGTGGCCCCCTTAGTGGCATATGCAATAAGTGGAGTAGGGGATACTGAAGAGGTAGTCAATGTATTTTTGAATTTTAAAGATGATGAAGTTGATCAATCACCACCTAAGCTTGCAACTGATGCTCACAAACCAGAAGAAAGAGTGGATGTACATGGGCATAATGATCAAGAAGTGCATGATGATGAAAGGGTGATTGTTGCCCTTAGATTTATTGAAGATGATGAATTTATTCAAACTCCTGAGTTTAAGGATTTTTGGTTTAAGATGAAAATGAAAGAATTTGAGGAGAGACTCCAAATTAATAAGATGGGCACTGAGGATTCACAACATGACCAGATTGTTGCCCAGACTCTTGAAGAACTCAGAATTAATGAAATCACTATTAGCCCCCAAGAAGCAAGAAAATTGGTCCTAGAAAGCAATATACTAATTATTCTTGGGATGGAGTTAAAAAAGATATTCTTACTGGATCAAGTAAGAAGCCAATAAGATCCCATGTTGGTTTTTTAATTCAATTCAGATGAGGGAATGAGTGGCACAAGTTACAATCCAAGACTTGAAACCCTAGCCTTTTGGACAAAGCAAAAAAGAACAGGAAAACCAAGATTGCTTGATGTTGTAAAAGAAATGAGAGGGACTGTCGTGGTAAAGACACTTCAAGACACATCATCATTGGAGGCAACTACTATGACAATGCACTCAACAATGTTTACTATGGATGCAGTTAAAGCTATGGAGCTTAGATTGGCAGAATATGAGAAAGCGCAGACTGATCTGAATGATGAAGTGAATAGGTTATTCATAGAAAATGTGAAATTGAAACAATAGTTGAAGGGAGCAGGTCCTTCCCAAAGCATAAAATTAATAGTATACCAGCCCCCTACCACCCAAACTAATACAGGTGAAATCACTGTTGAACAAGTTAATGTGCTAAAACAAGAAATTGAGAAATTGAAAAAGAGTAATGAAGAAACAAAGGAAAGAGCAAAGAGAGAAACCCTCAGGGTATTGGAACAAATCTTGGAGCATAGGGTTAAAATAATTGTGGACAAATTGGAAAATGTGTATGAATGATATGTTTCCTTGTCACAAGCAGTTGATCAGATAAAGGCCCATGTACCTATATTGGACCCCTTAGTCAAGAAATGGCAACTTGTACATCACATCTTAACGACTTTGTGCAGAATTTTACAGAGTGTTGAGGCCCTGTCAGCTTTAAAGCCTTCTGAGAAAATGGTCTGAATGGTCACAAATGAATTTCAATACATGTCTGTAGAAGACCAAAAGATCAAGGCAAGAATGGATTCATTTCACATGCTAAAATAGTGGTTCGTGCCTAAGATACTAAGGGTTGATGATCAACTAAAAGGATCCAAGGATTGGGCATATGAGTTTAGCAAAATTGTTCCCAACTACCTCACTAATATACAGAAGGATGGTGACATAAATATTCACTGCCTCAATTTAACCTTGGATGGAATAATTGCACTGGATATTGGGTACTCAAAATTCATCATGGATACCAAAGGGTTATTGGACAGCAAATGGAAGATTCACTTGGCCAACACACAAAAAATCTAGGAGTACAAATGGCCTCATGATTACACGGTGTACCAATGGGAGTAGACATATCTAGTTCCCCCAAAAGAATAGGCCTTGCAGTGAAGTACCAAGCCTTGTAGATACTATCACAGAGAGAGGAACTTGTTAGATTTGAATGATCACAGGTACCTTACGATGAGTAACTAACTTTCGTATCTTGCAAGTGTTGTGGACTTCAACATCTGATAAATTTTCTTCACTTCTCATCTTTCATTGCTTTTAAAGTTTTATGTAAACAACGATAATTAAGAATTTTTGATTTATGTTAAAAGTGGGTAAGCCCGACATGACACTTTTGACATGTCGATTAGGACAAAATTTTTGAAATGTATTGTAAATATTTTTGAAGATCAATAGAATGAAGTTATAATTGGTGGCGAATTTTGGTTTCAATTGTTTGTTGAAGTGATGAATTAATGAATGTTATCTTGTTGTCTCTAGTTTGATCTTTCCTTGTTATGTAAATCAATATATCAAGGGTATATCCGGTTTATCAAAACACATTTGTTGTCAAACAATTCATTTTGTACTACATTTTATTGTCAAATCTTTGGTAATTATGGTTAGTTTCATTATATTCAAATTTTGAATTATGGGAAATTATATCTGATAAATAATAGATTGATGGTTGTTTGGACAGTGAAATTAGCTCTCTTAGAAATTAACTGAAATATCTTGTCTTGAAATATCTAGAAGGATTATTTTAATTAAAGAGGATTTCGTGGTTATTTTTCTAACAATGATTTTACAGTGCAGCTAGCTTGCTACTTTCATTCAAGATACAAGTCATGATCAAAGTCAAGCACATACCAAGAAGATGGTACTCTACTTCAAACCCTCAACCTCACTTAGTTTAGTCTACTTACATGGGGATATTAAGGAAGTTGCTAAACAATTAATATATATAATTTGTTGTTTGTGAAGGAGAATCCTGTGAGATCCAATATGGCAGTGGATCAATATCTAGTTTCTTTTTTGCTAATACTGAATGAGTTTAGGGTGTTGCAGCAATCAAGATGTCATACTTTAGAACATCAGAGTTTATAGTTATGGCGGCTAATACAAATCCTCCTGCCATTCTTGATCCTTTGATTTCATTGGCCAAAGATAAGGTATTGATTTTTTCTCTCTCCTTGTACCATTTTGAATTTTGACATTATTGCAACCTTTTAAGATGTCAAATCAGCATTGCAACATTTTTAGGTTAACTACATGTTCCATGCAATACTTGAATCATTCCTTAATTTGTGAGAGGCTTTCCTTCAATCGCCTCTGATATGTTTCAACTGTTCACTGGAAATCTTTACATCATGTAGATGTTGCAAAGGTGGATTGAAGGGATCGAAACCAATAAAATGAACACAGATTGATTCTTATTGTATAGGGCATTAATCACATGGGTAAAATGGTGGGATTGAAACTAATGAAATGATGTTTGACATAGTACAAAACCCTTTTAACTACGAAGTTTTCCCATGATCAAATCGCCTGACTTGCTACCCTTTTTTCTAATTTTGATGAATTGTAAGAGAATAAACTTAAATAAATTGCACAGGAACATCAAATTTTTGGACTTATACTGATGATGAGTTTTGAACCATTTGGTGATGCTTCTGTGTATTTGTTCAAGTAGTTGTTTTCTTGCAAGTTTAATGGATGCCTTGAGTTTTGTTATTAATCATTAGTTTGAAAATTATCATTGCAGAAAGTACCTTATGTGTTTGTGCCTTCAAAAGTTGAATTAGGCGGTGCTTGTAAAGTGAATGGGGAAGATGATGTCACAGTTGGGAAACTTGTTGTGAAACATCAGGTTAGTAATTTTTGGATGTTAAGGCTTCCTAGTTGGATATCAAAGATCTCTTCTCATCAACTTAATTTGGAATTTATGTATGAATGGATTCTTTAATGGTGTGGGTCTTTATTGAGACAACACATGAACCAGGGTTGACATTTTTGTTGTCCAAGTCTGATGACATTCTTGGGCTTGGTTTCCAGGAAATTTTTTTTGATAATGTTGTTCCAGTCTGGTTAGTGTTGATAGCCTTCATTCTATAATATGTCAACTTCATTCTATAATCTGAGCATATCAACTTTCTTAAATTTTGAACAAGGTTTTGAAATCAAGGGTTCAATATGCATATTTCAGGCCTATGTTGAACACTCTATTTAAGGCATTTGTTGACAAGGCTACAGTTTTTTAATTGATTTATCTTTCTGTTGTGTTTGAACTTCCTTTTGTAAACTTGCAATATACAATGCACTTTTATTCTTTCTGAATTGAGACTAATATTAATTTTGTTGGTTGTATTGAGGGGCAACTTCATTCATGGTAGAAAAGGCAGCACCCTAGTGTTGCTCATATCAGATGGCACGTTGCATATAGAGGAAATATTCTAGCTGAGTTATTGTTGACTACATTGAAGGAGAGAGCTTCATATATGGGACACGATCAACACTCTCCTTGGATTCTACACGTTACAGCTTGCTCCAGGAAGATTTCCCATGTTGTAGAAGTTTTAAGAGATGAAATTAGGGGCATGTGCTCTCATTGAACTAGGGCTTCAAGCATGTGTTTCCATCATTGCAGAAGTCTTTTGGAGAAGTTTCTTTCTTGCAGTCATTTCTTTGCAATATTGTAACTCAGATTTTCAGTCTTGTGACTGAAAATAACAATTGTAATACTCTATTTCTAAGTTGTAACTAGAACACCATTCTTTTATTAATAAAGTTCACTAATTTTTCCTTCTCAATAGCTATCTTAAACTTGTGTGCAATTGATGATTAATGTGTAATTCTATGTTTTATGCTTAAATCCTTAGATATCAGTCAATTAAAATGACTAAATATACTACTAAATGACACCAATTAATAATTAAATTGACTAAACATACTACCGATTGGCAGAAATCAATTTTAACAGTGAATAAATATGACTAGATATATTACTAGTGAAATCGGTGAATAAAAATGACTAAATATACTACCAAATTGATCAAAATGATGATTAAAATTAATGACTAAATACACTACCAATGCACATAAATCACTGAGTAAAAACAACTAAATAACTTACCAGTTAACAACAATCAATGACTAAATATATCAGTGAATAAAAAAATGACTAAATGAGTGACCACATTACAACCATCAATGACTAAATCAACAACTAAATAAGTGACCAGTTAAATATATCAGTGAATAAAAAATGACTAAATAAGTGGCCAGATTACACCAATCAATGACTAAATCAATGACTAAATATATCAGTGGAAAAAAAGTGACTAAATAAGTGACCAGATCACAGCAATGAATGACTAAATATATTACCAAATCGATCAATCAAAACAACCAATAAATGACTAAAAATGGTTTAGTCATCAATCTGGTCGCATTATATATGACTAACAATAAACTACTAGTGGTCACGTGACCAACTGTAGTCATTTATAAGCAATTTTTAGTAGTTTATTATTTTTTATGTACTAGTGTCTCCTAATGTAGTGAACTTCCTCCTTGGTTGATCGTATTGCCTTTGTTTCCCTCCCTAATTTGTTTGTTGGTTAATCGCTTGATTGTTTTGGGGATAGCTAAGTTGATTGTTTTGTACGTTGTTGGGAGTGTAGCTCGTTTGTGTAACTTGAGGCTTATTTTGTGGCTCATTAGGATTTTGCATGTTCCATATAGCTCTCGCATCAACTACTCCATCGTTGGTAACATTCTTGTTTTTGGCCCAAATCTTGGGTCTATTGTTCGAACTAGAGGGGTTGTTGTTTGAGTTGTTAAGTTTAATGACTCCCCTTGCTACGAGAGCTTTGTCAATGTGTAGTCCCTTTTCAATAGTTTCTTCGAAGTTCACAAGACACAACATGGTGAATTGGTAGTTGATTTTTGCTTGGACATTGGAAACAAAGATATCTACCAGTTCCTTGTCGGGAATAGGCCACTTGCATCTACTAGCTTTATGTCTCCATCTTTGTAGGTAGGAGGCAAAGGATTTTCCTTGAATCTGTTTAATCTTGTGTAGGTTAGTGATGGTGACATCTTGTTCTATGTTGAATGAGAAGCGGTTCACAAACTTGTTAGTCAACTCATCAAAACTCCTAGTTTCTGGTGGTAGATGGGAGAACCATTCCATTGTGTGACCAGTAAGACTGCGTGGAAAAAGTCTCATTAGGTAAGAATCATTTTTTTGCACTTCCATGCAAGCCACCGAGAAATCTTGCACATGTTCTACTAGATTTCCTTTTCTGTTTTACTAGTCAAACTTTGGTATTTTGTTTTTTTTTTGGAAAGGGAGGCATAGTAATGGAGCGATCAAAAGGAAATGGACATATATCTTGTAGAGTGTAGGTATTCTTTGGTTTTCTAATCTGCATGTATGATATCCTTTGATTCATGGCTTATAGTTGCATGCCTACCTCGATGTTTGGTACATTTGTTTGTGGATCTTGTGTGTAGTAACATTGTTGTCCTAACATGTTTGTTTGATCATACGTTGGGTACAGTGTGGGTATTGAACCTTGGTAACCATGTTGGGTGGAAGGAGGGTTAATTCCTTATTGTGTGAAATGAGGGTTAGGTCCTTATTGAATGTAAGGAGGGTTAGGTCCTTGTTGAATGTAAGGAGGGTTAGCTCCTTGTTAAACAAAAGGAGTGTTAGCTCCTTGTTGGACATGAAGGTTAGCTCCTTGTTGAACGTAAGGAGGATTAGCTCCTTGTTGGACGTAAGGAGGGTTAGCTCCTTGTTGAATGTAAGGAGGATTAGCTCCTTGTTGGACATAAGGAGGGTTAGCTCCTTGTTGAACATAAGGAGGATTAGCTCCTTGTTGATTTTGTTGAAGAGGGGTACCTTGATAGTGCATTGGTGGTACACCTTGCTATTGGGACGAATTGTATTGAAGGTTACCTTCGTGGTGCATTAGCGGGATACCTTGTTGATGGGACGAATTGGGAAGAGTACCATGTGGCACACCTTGTTGTTGGGATGAACTATTTTGAAGGTTTCCCTGATACTACATTGGTGAGATCCCTTGTTGTTGGGAAAAACTATATTGAAGGTTAACCTGATGATGTGTTTGTGAGATACCTTGTTGTTGGAACTGTCAGTTGGGAAGAGTACCATGTGGCACACCTTGTTGATTGAAAAGGGGACCTTGTGGCACACCTTATTGTTGGTATTGTTGATTGTGAAGGGGACCATGAGGCCTGCCTTATTGATGTTGATTGGAAAGGGTACCCTGTGGTACACCTTTTTGTTGGTACTGTTGATTGGAAAGGGGACCCTATGGCCCACCTTATTGTTGGTACTATTGTGGAAATTTCCCTTGTTGGTTTTGTATATTTTGGGATGAGTCAATATATTAATGATTTTGGGGCATTTATTTTCCTAGTGGTGGGTTGTTACCTTGGGGCATGTATTGAGATGGACCCCCTTGGTATTGTTGGTCCGCTGCTGCTTGTTTGATTTGAGAAGGTTTCTGAAACAAGGGTTGCCCGTTGATTGATCATTTCCTTGTGAGAAGATTGGTGGCAGGCTAGGAATCTCCACTGGTATGGGTGTTCTCAAAACTGATTTATCCCCTAAGGGAATGAGGTGATGATCTTTTAGAGCTTCCACATTGAAGTCTATAGGTAACTTAACACCACTTTGTTCTAATTTGAAGAAGTAGGTATTTGGATCCTTTCTTAGGAGTTTTTTCATCAATTTAAGTACCTTGGGATTATTGGAGTGTTGACAGAATTCTTCATCATTTATTTCTTCCTCACTATCCACTTCTTCTATGACTAGATCATCAGGATCTTGATTTAACCTATCCATCCTTTCTTGTTGTCTACGGATTACTTCCTCTTTGCTTGGTGATTGGTTTGCTTTGAATGTGGATTCCTTTTGAGGAGTTTCAAGGTTACTTGGTCTATAACCCCATGGGCCTCCTTCGTGATTTGTGGTGTTCATTGGGGGTATGCTAGAACTACTTTTGTTGGCCTCTAATTTTTTCTATGTTGTGATCTCGTAATTGTCATAAACAAGTGCCAATATTTTGTGAATGTTTGGTGATTTCTAAACTATAAAATGAACTAATGCTTTGTTTTTGGGATTTTCTATTTTAAGGAAATGAAATTGTGTTTGTTTTTGGATTTTTTGTTTTTGAAAAGATGATATCTATTGCCATGCAGGAGGTGGTAATACAGGCCTTCCGATCGTAAGATCAGCTTTTTACTCTTGTTTGTTTAGGATATTTTATGTGTTTCTCCACTAAGTTCGTGTTTCTTTTGTTTCAAATATGAAGCTCCTCAAACTATTGATTATGTTTGTTTGTTCACCTTTGACTTGTGTGATACTTGGTTGTATGATAGGTGTCGTAAGGTTTGGTTTTTGA
Source organism: Sequoia sempervirens (assembly GCA_007258455.2). Lineage (NCBI taxonomy): Eukaryota > Viridiplantae > Streptophyta > Pinopsida > Cupressales > Cupressaceae > Sequoia > Sequoia sempervirens. Next base: position 22,906 of record VDFB02148298.1, read on the forward strand.
ACTGGAGCAATTGGATGCCAAATGGTCATAAGGTGGAATGGTCATGTTTTGATATAGTTTTTGTGATACTCAAGACCCTAAGATTTGAGTGATGTTTTGGAGATAATGCTAAATTTTTGGAATTCAAAAACTTTGATAACTCGAATTGATATTTCACTTCTCTTTCTAGAGGATATGTAGCGGGAAATATACTTGAACTAGCCTTGAGGTTCAAGAAAATGTTGATATCTTAGAAGTTTGAGTGAAGGAATAATCCAAAGTTGTTGTTTTGATTTTGAAAATTAAAGCTAGATTGGAGTGTTTTGATTTCGTAAATGGATGATGGATTGTATGACATATTTTGGGAATCTAACTATTTTTTCGTTCTCACAAGATTTTGTAACCAATTTACGATTAGATTCTGATTTTTACCAAAAAGTAGGGCAAAACCGGAAATTCTAGAACAAAAGTGATAATGTTTATCAAAAGCGACCAGTTTGTGGTCAACTACAGCCAGTTCTAAAAGTCAATTGCAGCTATATTTCTCAAAAGCAGCTTATGTGTGTAATTTTGATGATAGGTGAATTTGTGTAGGAAAAAGCGACCTTGATCAAAAGCAACAATATTTCAGGCAACTGCGCCCAAGAAAATATGTCAACTATAGTAATATTTTTGTTAACTGCAGCTAGTTTATATCAACTACGTTTAAATTTGCAAAAGCTACATGTTTTTACCAATGACTGTCATAAGACAGAGAGTAAAATCGAGCTGTTTTAAGTCAACTGCGGCAGAAAAAGTAGCAATAGAGGTATTCTATATAGATTTTTTTTCCAGTTTCTATGTTAGTAACAACTTGGGTAAATTTGCAATTTTGAGTGACTTCATTTAATCTGATTTGTGATTTGGCAAGTGATATCATGCAACACAATAATCAAAACTATTTGACCCTAAATTTCTACAACTTAATGCACGTTTCTTTCCATAAAAGCTCAAAGTTCATGGAAGTTGAAATGCTAAAGACATAGCTTCCCATGTTTACTTTTTCCTTAATGCGGCCTGAAAAGTGAGCCTAAATATATGGAAACCTTTAGGGATATTATTTTAAAATATCCTTAAGGAGTGCAAATATAGGGCTCTTTCCAAAGGATTCACACTAAGTCAAAAGGTTTTAAAGTTTGATAACCATGTTCAATGCTTGTTTTGACATGTTCATTTTAATTCAAGCACAATGTTTGATGTTTTCAAAGTAACCGAAAGATTTGGCAATTTTGCAAAGACAATTTACATCCTAGGGATAGATACTTCCTTTTAGGTGGGCTTACCTCATGCCCCAAAGGGATGATTTTACATGCAACAAATAGAGAGTTTTTTAAGCTCAACCATAAGTTGAACTTGGTAAGTAACTTCTCGGAATCAAAGTTCCAATGCACCACTTCAAAGAATGTTTTTGGCTAAAAGGGGTGGCTTCTACAACATTGGTTCTTAGTCATGTTTCAAAATAATTTGGTGTCTATACATGCAGTGATTCACTCAATTAAGAGATCTCCTATCCCTTGCAGGTTTTTACGCATCTCATTGATACTGAGGGAGACTTTCGTTGGTATAGAACATCTGCACCAGGTGGTTGATGACTTTCGTCACACCCACAATTATTTATATACCAAACCAAAACAAAAGTACTACTTGGGTCGTTCCCTCTCACAAATTGGGAGGCAGGCCCTCTAAAGGTATGCTTTGAAATGTAAATAAATGTGTGAATCTCAAGATGCTTTTCATCACCCAAGATCGCTAAAAGGCGCAAGAAGAGAGGATAGACACCTAGTTTTCCAAACATAGAATACAAAACATACAATTCATTGCAATGTTATTTTTAAGCCCCAAAAGAAATAAAAAATAAAAAATAAAATAAAGTGTGTACAAGATAGCAATTTGTTCTTTTTATGTGCACCAAAGTGAAGTATTCTAGATTTTCAGACAAAGAGATAGCAATATGGAAAATCAAAAAGAATTTTTCCAATTTTAATCACCAATTGAAGTGTTTTGAAAGCCTTGTCTTGGGTGATCCCACAATACTGGTTTACAATTTTTGGCCAAACTAGACATTGAACTAAAAAAAATTAACTAAATCTTCACTTTCGGGCACCTATAGCAGTTAAACCATGAGGAATTTGAAGATGATACAAACTAGTCATTTGTGACATTTTTTCTGTAGATTCTAAATATATTTTTTTCAAAAATTTTGAAATCAAATTGCACTTATTTTTCCATCTCCTTTGAAAACCGGTTTTTAATAGTAAACACCATTTTTAAAGAGTGACGTTACTAGCTAACACATAACTTTTTTTCTATGAAGGATAAAATTCTAATTTTTTTGAATTTAGATTCATAACTATGATATCTAGTGCATAGAATTGGTTTCATAACATTTTATTGAATATCTTTTTCTTAATTAAGCTTCAAAGTCAAACTAGTTATAATTTAGACATAATTTACTAGCTAAAGCATAACTTTTTTTGTATGTATCAAAATTCAATTTTATTTTTTTTTGTTGGATCAAGGACATCAATATCTAGTGCATAGATATTTTTCATATTTTTTTCTTATAATCTACTATTTTTCCACATGTGAAGAATAAAGAGCTTGATTTTTGGTGAAAAGCCTACATTCACAAGAAATAAAATATAAATATAATAATCAAATTAAATTTATTTAAAATTATACTTTTTGGGAAGCTTATAATAAGGACTGCATACTTAGAAAAAATAAATTTTGAATGAATTCATTTGATCCCCCAAAAGGTAAATCAAAAGTGGTTTTTTATCAGCATTTTGATAGGTGTAAAGGAGACTCCGTTATAGGTATGGTTTAAAACTAGTGGGGTTATATCCAAGGGGGTTTGATCTAAGGTGGTTTGATCAAACCATCTTCAATTTGAATCCTTTAAATGAAACTTTTCAAGGCTTAAATCATTATATTTTCTAAAAATATGTGATTTCAACAAAAATCAAGATCTCATAGAAAGTGTAAACCACTATTGTAGGAACAACCTCTTAATTTGGTCAACAAAATGAAATTGTGCGTTTCGTCAACATATTAAAAGCATTGGTAAAAAAAGACAAGCTTTTTTTTTAGAGCACCAAAAAGAGGTGTTTGTTCTAATCTAGAAAGCTTTGAAAATTATTTTTAAAGCACCAACTTAAAGTCTTGTTCTAGACTAGAAAGCTTTTGACCGTTTATTTTAGAGCACCAAATTGAAATCTTATCCTAATCTAGAAGGCTTTTTGAACATTCTTTTTAGAGCACCAAATTGAAAACGTACAAGTTGTGGGATTCATTTTATGCACCAAATTGAAAATTTATTGAACTATGAAGCTTCTAAAATGTTTTTTTAAAGCACCAATTTGAAATTTTGCTCTAATCTAGAAATATTTTTGAACGTTCTTTTTAGAGCACCAAACTGAAAACGTGCAAGTTGTGGGGTTCATTTTATGCACCAAATTAAAAAAATTCCTAACTATGAAAGCTTATAAGAAAATTTTAAACTTTGACCGATCGCCTTCCCTGTAATAAACTTGTTAGTTTGTTCTTGGGTAAAAATTCATACCATGCTCCTGTAAATCCTGCATAAATAATGTTAGCACCTATCAAACATTTGAATCAAGCAACCATTAGTGTTAGAATTGAAAACTAACATGCAACTTTCAAAAAAAAACTTAACAGAGAAAAAGCAAAATTGTTGAGCAAAAGTGGCCCTATCAGAAGCAACTTTGGCTAAAAAAATCAACTACGCCCCTGTCATCTTAGCAAAAGTGCCATAAATATCAAAAACGGCCAGAAAAAATTTGACTGTGGCATAAACATGAAATAAACTACGTGATTTTTCTGTAGCTCCTACATGAAAACTTTTCAATTGTGTTTCTGAGATCTGCAACTTTAAAATTTACTCATAAAATAGTTAGTGCTAAGGACCGAGGTCCCACCGAGCATGTCTGAATGTGTAAGTGGGAAATTGAGGGATGCAATATAGATCAAATTGAATGAATAGAAACTAATATAATTCAAACAAAAAGATGATTCATTCCCATTACTCATGAAATGAAGCTACAAAGAACAAACTCAAATGATGCAATCAAAAGAAATAACATACAATTAATTCATAAAAATAGTTTCACCATTCCATGTCGAAGTGTGTTCATAAAGATGTTGGACTATTCATTGTATCAATTTCAAGCTTCCATTTGTGTGTAGCAAAAGCTTCAAAGTGTGATGTTGTTGATTGAAGATATGTGTAAAGTTCATCAAAAGATAGATTAAGATTTTAGCATCACTTCGTTGTGCAAAAGATGTTGATTCTCCAATCATTTTTGAGAAGAAATGAGGTTGTTATATAGATTGTGTTTTGAAATGAATGCTCAGATCGCGTAGTAGAACATCCTGATCAACGGTTCAAAATTGTTGAGAGGAATTAGATGGGAAGAATCAATGGATTTTGATTACATAATCGGTGTAATTGAAGAAATCAATTCAAGTGTTTGTGGGAGTGAGGAAATAGATTGATCCTTCAGTGGGATTGAAGAATAGATTGATTAGTTTAGAAATAGATGAATCAGTCAAAAAATATAGTGAGTAATTGGGGGATCGTAATTTTCTCAATCATGAAAGTGGGTGAGGATAATTAATTAATTATCTTTTTGAGTTGAACGTGCAAGTCATGTTTGACTTTTGCAACAAAGTTGTATTTGTTTGTTTTGACCTTTTTGATGATGTTTGAATAATTTATTAATTATTCAAGTTTAGGGGAAAGTGATTTAATTAAACTATTATGTTTTAATAATTTAATTGATTTAGGGGAATAAAGTGAATTAGTGACATAATTAAATAATTGGCATTATTTAATTAATTGGGAGGAATAAAATTAGATTAGGACTTTATTAAATAAATAAAATTTATTTAATTAATCAAAAATGATGAAAAATGAATTAATTAAATAATGTATTATTATTCAATTAATAGAGGAAATTAGGGTTTTTGATGCAATTGATGTGAAATGCAGTGATATTAGGTGATAATGATGTCGATGATGAGAAAATTTCATTTAAGGTGTGTGATAAGCGTTAGGTTATTTTTACATGTCTACAAGAGGGTTATGTAGTGAACTTCTAAGAGCATTTTCTATTACTAGTGGATATTGAATATGATTATGCTTCATGAGGGAGTGCTTGGGAGTTACATATGCCAACTTGCATAATATACATCAAGTATTATTTTATTGTTTGTTGTGGAGCCTGATCAGTCTCCAAGTGGGAGACTGTTGGTATGTGGCGACTGACCATGCAAATAATGTACACTCATAATGTATCAATGGGGTTCGGGCATCATTCCGAAAAAAAAATTGTTAACATCAAGGTTTTCCCGTTGACACATCAAGGTTTTTTCTCGTTGACACGTCAAGGTTTTTTCCCATTCACACATTAAGGTTTTCTCATTAACACGCCAAATGAAAAAAGACCTTGTAAAACCATAATTCTAGAAGGTTTCAAAAAGCTTGTTATAAGTGGTTGGATGTATGTTGAACCATGGTGTTCTGAGATTGTAATTTGTTTTGCATTAGATAATAAAATCATTGGATGGTTGAGTTTCTATGGATGTAGCCCATATTGGGTGAACCATGTTAAATTCTATGTTGATCTCTTTTATGTTATTCTTCATTTTTATTTCTAGGTTATTTAATCTACATATAATTGTTAATGTTTATTGCTCCAATCTGCCTAAATCCCAACAACTGGTATAAGAGTCGTGTGTATTTTGGTCGATTGGAAGGAAACCTCTAGATTTGAGTGGGAGCAATGGAAGAAGGAAAATTCAAGGTTGAGAAGTTCAACGGTAAAATTATCAATTATGGAAGATGCATATGGAAGATTATTTGTATCAAAAGGATCTATGGTGGCCATTGCAAGGAAAAGCAAAGAAAGATGCTACATGTCTGATGAAGAATGATAGATTCCGATAGAAAGGCATTGGGAACCATTCAGTTGTGCCTGACACCATTTGTGGTGTTCAATATAACAAAATCAAAGACAATAGAGAATCTGATGGAAGCTTTAGCTAAATTGTATGAAAAACCCTCAACCTCAAATAAGGTATTTTTCATTAAGCATTTTTTTAATCTGAAAATGATTGAAGGTGGATATGTGATAGATCATTTAAATGAGTTTAATACAATTACCAGATAGTTAACTTCTACAAAAGTGTTTTTTATGAAAAGGTGAGGGATCTCTTGGTTTTATGTTCTTTGCCAAAAAGTTGGAATAGCTTGCTAATGGCTATAAGTAACTCTATCTCTGGTTCAAATACATTGAAATTTGATGATGTTGTTGGTGTTATCTTTAGTGAGGAAATGTGATAGAAAATCATAGGTGAGAGTTCAACATCGAGTAATGCTTTGACTGTAGAGAATAGGGGAAGAACAAAGGAGAGAGGAAATATCCCAACAAATCATGGAAATCACAAGGGAAGTTGAAGAAAGGAAGATCTAAATCCAGAGGAAAAATGGATTGTGGCATTGTGGAAATCCAAGACACTTGAAGAAGGATTGTTGGTCTTGAAAGGGAAAACAAGGAGATGGACAACATGATGACAGTAAGGAAGTGAATGTTGCAAGTAATAAATTGCAGGATGCTTTAATTCTATGTTTAGATAATGCTAATGATTCCTAAGTAATAGATTGAGGGGATTCATTTCATGCCACACCGCATAGGAAATATTTTGTAGATTATGTTCAAGGTGATTTTGGATAGGTATATTTGGGTGATGATGAACTCTATTAGATTCTTGGAAAAGAAAAGATAAAAATCAAGTTGCAGAATGGAAATGAATGGTTGCTATAAGAGGTAAGGCATGTTCCAAATTTGAGAAGGAATTTAATTTCTCTAGGACAACTAGGTAATGAAGGATGCATAGTTACCTTTTTCAAATAAATTATGGAAGGTCACTAAAGGTGCATTAGTAGTAGGTAAAGGTGAAAAGGTAGGCACATTGTATTCATGTACTGGTAATATTTATTCTACCTTAGCTGCTACAGAAATAGTTGGTACTGAGACAATTATAACACTTGCTACATGGACAAAAACAAAATTGTGGCACCATATAATTGGGCACATGAGTGAGAAATGGATGAAGATCCTTCACTTCAGAAAGTTGCTACAAGGTCTGAAGTAGATTGACTTGGAGTTCTGTGAAAATTGTGTTTATGGAAAACAAAAAAGAGTTCAATTTCTCAAAGTTGGGAAAGAGAAGAAGAGTGAGAAATTAGAGCTTGTGCATTCAGATGTATGGGGACCAACTCAGGTATCTTCTCTTGGTGGCTCTTGTTATTATGTTACTTTTATTGATGATGCAATTGGAAAAACATAGGTGTATTTCCTAAAACAAAAATCAGAAGTATTTGAAACTTTTAAAAAGTGGAAAGATTTGGTTGACAATGAGACAAGAAAAAAGTTGAAGTGTATCAGATTTGATAATGGAGGCAAGTATTGCAGCAGAGAATTTGAAAATTACTAGTCATACAATGGAATCCGTAGGCAGAAAATGGTGTGTCTAAGAGGATGAACAAAACCATTATGGAGCGTGCAAGGAGCATGAGATTGCATGTTGGACCACCCTTACACTTTTGGGAAGATTTGTACATACCGTTGTTTATTTAATAAACAGGGGACCTTCAAATCCTTTGGATCATGGCATTATAGAGGAGGCATGGACGGGTAAAAAGGAAAACTATTCATTTCTGAAAACCTTTGGTTGTGAAGCTTTTGTCCATTTTGATATTGAAAATAGAACCAAACTTGAGGCTAAGTCTAAAAATGTACCTTCATTAGATATGGAGTAGATGAATTTGGTTATCGGTTATGGGATTATGAAAATCATAAAATCATTAGGAGCAGAGATGTTATATTGAATGAGAAGGTCATAAATAAGGATCAGCTACATGAAAAGAAGCATGAATAGGCCAAAAATGCATATGTGGTGCTAGATGAGATTCCAGAAAATAAAATGCTAGTGGTACTTGATGCTCAGTAACAACAAGTTATCCCACAGACTCCTACAAGTGTTAGATGTTCTACAAGGATAACTAGACCTCCAGAAAGATTTTCTCCATCGCTATATTCTATATTATTAACTGATTCTGGTGAACTTGAAGGTTATGATGAAGCAATGCAAGTAGATACCAAAAAGTAATGGGAGATAGGCATGAAAGAGGAAATGGATTCCTTGCTACAGAATCAAACTTGGGACTTTGTCCAATTACCTGCAGGTAAAAGAGCATTTCTAAATAAATGGATTTATAGGTTGAAGGAAGAAGATGGAGGCAAGAAAATATATAATACCAGACTCGTGGTAAAAGGTTTTGCACAAAAAAAAGGTATAGATTTTGATGAAATGTTTTCTTCAGTTATAAAGATGAATTCTATTAGAACCATTCTAAGTATTGTGGCTACGGAAGACTTGCACCTTGAACAACTAGATGTGAAAACAAAATTTCTCCATGGGAATTTGGAAGAGGAAATATACATGTAGAAACCACAGGGATATAAGGTCAAGGGTAAGGAGGAATTTGTGTGCAAGTTAAAGAAGAGTTTGTATGGCTTGAAATAAGCACTTCGGTAATGGTATTTGAAATTTGATAGTTTTATGGCTAAACAAGGTTACAAAAGATGTCATTCTAATTATTGTGTTTATTTTAAGAAATTGGGTAATGGCAGCTATATTATCCTATTGCTTTATGTTGATGAAATGCTTATTATCGAGTCTAACATGTAGCATATTAATGAACTTAAGCAAAAATTACAAAATTCATTTTCTATGAAGGATTTGGGTGCAACAAAACAAATTCTTGGTATGAGAATCACACGTGATAGGACAAACATAAAATTATTTTTGTCTCAAAGTGAGTATGTAGAGAAGGTGTTGAAAAGGTTTAACATGTAGAATGCAAAAGTAGTTAGTGCACCTTTTTCTAGTCATTTTAAGTTGACTAAGGAGATGTGTCCAAAGACCCAAGAGGAGGATGATAAAATGTCTAAGATACCATATGCATCAGCAGTTGGAAGCTTGATGTATGCAATGGTATGCACAAGGCAAAATATTGCACATGCAGTGGGAGTTGTGAGCAGGTATATGAGCAATCCAGGAATGGAACATTGGAATGCAATAAAATGGGTTCTCCAATATTTGAGAGGTACTACTTCAAAGAAACTATGTTTTGGAGGGACAAATTTTTCTCTAAAAGGATATGTTGGCTTTGATATGGCGGGTGATATTGATAGTAGGAGGAGTACTACAAGGTATGTTTATACTGTAGGTGGTACTGTAGTCAGTTGGATTTCAAGACTGTAAAAGGTTGTTGCGCTTTCAACCAATGAAGCTGAGTATGTTGCTACTATGAAATCTAGCAAGGAGATGATTCGGTTACAACATTTTTTGGAGGAATTGGGACAATGACAAGAAGATATCCCTTTCTACATTGATAGCCAGAGTTCCATTCATCTTGCTAATAATTCATCTTTGCATTCAAAAACTAAGCACATACAGCGCAAATACCACTTCATCCGATCAGTATTGGAGGATGGACAATTGAAGCTAGAGAAAATTCACACAAGTAAGAATCCTGCAGATATGTTCACAAAGGAAATTACACGAGAGAAACTGATTTCCTCATCATTTTTCATTGGCCTTGACAAATGATAATGGTGGACATAAGAAATTAGCCAGACCTATAATCCAGTGGGAGTTGCAAGTGTAGCAATGCCATCCAAGATCAGTCTCCAAGTGGGAGATTATTGGTATGTGGTGACTGATCATGCAAATATTGTACACTCATAACGTATCAAAAAAAAAAGGGTTAACACATCAAGGTTTTCCTATTGACACGTCAAGGTTTTCCCGTTAACACGTTAAATGAAAAAGGACCTTGTAAAACCCTAATTATAGAAGGTTCCAAAAATCTTGATATAAGCAGTTGGGATGTATGTTGCAGCATGGTGTTCATGAGATTGTAATATATTTTTCACTGGATAATAAAATCATTGGATGGCTGAGTTTTTGTGGATGTAGCCCATATTGGATGAACCATGTTAAATTATGTGTTGATCTCTTTTGTGTTCTTGATCTTCATTATTATTTCTAGGTTATTTAATCTGCATATAATTGTTAATGTTTATCTGCCTGAATTCTAACATTTATAAGAGTTATTTTCTATTCTAAGATGGCTCCACACATGTGAGGGTCACAATAATTCATACCATGATATTTAGGACCTTGTTTGGGCTCATAATATTATTTTTTAGTGGCTTTATGGGCCTCCTTAAGCCTATATATTGGAGACATGGGATAGAGGGTGTATGGAAGGTATTTGTGAGGTTATACTATTATTTTTCCACTAGAGGAGTAGGAGTGATTATCTCGTTAAATCTCACATAGATTTCTTGTGAATTTGTTGTAACCATTGATGTTATTGAATAATATAAATTAGATGTGTGTACTTTGGAGGTATGAATTTTTTTAACGTCTTTTCCCAAAGTATATATGTGGCACTTCTCTTCTTGTGGTTGTTTCCACTCTTCTTACTCTCTAATTATTTTTCTTTTCAAGCATTGTTTACATGTTAGAATGTTGTTGAGTTTTATGTAGATTTTAGTCCTATATTCGCTTTATGGGAATAGTTTGTTTGTATTTGTATCAAGCTAATGTTTAGAAAATCTAATGGTACTAGAGGTGCATGCATGGTATTTTCCTAATAAATATCTCCCTTTTGTTACACTGACATACATCATATTCAATCACAAATGTTTTCATATCCTAATTATGTCCATCCCAAATTAAATCATGCTTGATGCACTCATATGTCTTCAAAAAACTTGAGTGACTTACATTAGGAGAGGAATGCAATTCTTTGAGCAAGGATTTAGGTGCAATTTGGAAAACAAGTATACATGCTCATGATATTTTGGTACTTGTCTCCACCATTAAAAACCCAACACTACCTGAGGATCTCATTCCAAAAGATATATAATATCCTAATTTATTGGATTAAATACATATTCATAACCTTTCTCTTTCATAATTTGGGTGGGTATTAACATAGAGAAAGAGAGAAAATAATTGACCTTCCTCTTTATATTTGCGTGGAAGTGTATTAGCCATGAAATTTTCTTTTCCCTTCTTATAAATAATCTTAGAATCATATTTGAGCATTTTAGTAACCCACTTATTATTCAAGAAAGGACACCTATGCTGCAAAAATATTTTAAATTATGTTGATCACTTTTTATCTAGAATTTATGGAGCAAGAGGTAAGGATGTCACTATTGAGCAACATGGAGAATAACCATTCTCTCTTTTTCATAGGCATATTTATCAAGATTTCTTCCTATCATTTTCTTGTTGGTAAAGGCAAGTAGATGACCCTCTTGTATCAAAATAACACCCACACTTATCTTTAAGGTATCACATTCTAGGGTAAATGGTGTATAAAAATTAGGTATGATCAAAACTAGAGAGGAATACATAATGGAATTGAGTGCAAGGAAAACCATATCAACTTCTATAGTCTAGATAAAGGAATTTTTTTAAGTAGTGTTATGAAAGGTCATAAGATTTTAATATAATTATGAACAAATATGTAATAATAATACCTATTCAAGCCTAAGAAAACTTAGGCTATTGATTTATTTGAGTTTAGATCACTCCTACATTACCTCAATCCTTTTCAAATTAATGTTATCCCCCTCTTGAAAAATAATGTGGCTTACATAATCCACCTATTGTATTTCAAAGACACACTTAGATCATTTAGGGGAAAGGGAATGATCCAAAAAAATATTGAGAGCTAAATCTACATGCCTTAGATTATCACCCAAATACAACCATTCCTCTTTAATGACACGAATTTTGTGATAGCTAGGGTAAAGATATAGTTTTATAAAAAGATACCCCCAAAAACCCATCCAAAAAATATTTGAGGATTGGAATGTGAATCTACCATTAACAGTCAATTTATTGTGTTCTTAGAAATTAGGGTGCATCTGCCATTAGCCATCTATATTGGGAATTGTCACCGTATGATGAGTAAGGATTAGTCTTTTGTCATATGACACCTACCTCTTGTATATATTTAACCATCTTTTCAATTTCATTCCCTTATTTAAGAGGGAATTGATAAGGTTAAATATTTGAAGGTTGACTACCATAAATAAGGGAAATGACATGGTCATGTATGACTATATGGGTCCATAACACACTTTATGGAACTTGAAATTAAACAAAGGAAAAGGATGTGAAGGAGGTCAAGCTTCAATAGAGTTGAATTATGCAATAATACCAATATGTTATTTATTTAACAACGTCTCCATATACTGATAATTGACCATTTAAACATCGCTAACCTTCTTACCTTATAAGATATATTTATTGCCTTGATTAAATTTTATCCATAGTTAGGAATAGTTAGAAGTAAGTTTCAACCTTAATGTTCACAATCATTTTACTCTCAACACTACATCAATGCTTCCCAATGAAATATTATACATATTAATAATAATTTGATGTTCTCTCATTGTAAATTCTATATTATGATACTTGTCACCACATGACAGGGTATTCCCATTTGTTACCATAATTTAGAAATTATTGTAGGCTTAAACAAATTAATGGAGTTGGTAAATAATTTTAATACCAATGAAGTTATGACTGGTTCCACCATCAATTAGGCCCACCACCCTTTGGTGTTTGATATAGCCATTGAATTTAAAGGTTTTAAGGGGAGAGAATTTGAAAAACACATGAAAATAAATGCGAGAATCCTCAATTGAATTAATTTTCTAATAAAGAAACTTCTCCCTTAGATGAATATTTCCCAATTCCATTAGGCACCCATACAAAATCAATGAGATATAATTATTATTCCCTACATTGATGATCTTTCTTTTATTTTTTATCTTTTTTTATTTGTAATACGCAACCGTGGTTACATGATTTACATTAATATCTAAAAATATTTTACATAGCATCAAATCCCACATTCAAAGGGCATAGATGTATGCATTAAATGCAGTCCTAACCCCAAAAAACATAGACACCACCAACCCCACATCCAAAACATGATAATCGTCATGGAAAAACAAAAAACACCCAATGCAGAGTCATTCAGACTCATCATAGAAGTTACCAGTCTCCACCACAATAACGAAGTCCCTTTCCCATTGTATCCCAATGACGTCAACCAATCCAAGGTGACAACATGGGAAGTTGAAGCCCACCCTAGACCAATGTCTGTGACAGGCAAGTCCCTGAGCATCCATATTCATAAGGAATGAATGTCTCTCCACATTCATGCCTTGGTGCAACATTCATCCAATGTCTTTCGGCCATGGGATACCAATGCCAAGTTTTGCCACCATCACAATGTCCAAATCGTCCATGAGGATGGTCGCCTTAAAAACCTTCCTCAATAGCAGTAGGCACTACACCTTTGGAGATCCCATGTCTAGTAAAGTGGCAAGAAATATGGACGATATGTCAAAATTTACACGGTACCTATTTTCTAAGATGGAGAAGTTTTGTCCAATCACCATTATCACAGCCTCGAGACATAGAATGTCCTTCACATGACATATTTTCTAGATTCTTCTATCTGTGATAAATCCTAGGAAGGTCGATTACCTCTCAGAGCCTCACAACCTCACCAGAGTCTACATTGTTCATGTTGTGAAGCCACAAATACCACCAACTCGAGCCTAAATAGACCATGCATTTATTCCACACAAGTTGCCACCTTGTGCTTCAACAACCAAAATGTGCGAAGTTGAATGTGTCCATCATCAGACACCAATGTAAGGATATGCCACTAACAGTTACGGTACTTGCAAATCCTGTTATAGGTAGGTGAAATCTCAAGTCAAGGTATGGTTGATCCATGCTAGTATCCCTCCAGTTCACACATGCCACACCAGATCCAAAGTGTGCCTGCATTGTTAATAGAGAAAACTTTAGTGGCAAATCTTCACCAATTGGAAAATTCTAGGAATCAGCCAAGTTGAAATTGGCAAATTTCTCGCACCCAACAAGGTGTCCAAATTGCCTGGATTTTACAAACTATAGGTCCAATGCATGTCCATTCGCCAATGAGTTTTTTATGAGGCATATTTAAGCAAAAAATTCATCATTGTCAAACTACGTGTTTCAATTGGACCGACTAATATTTTCGCTTGGAATCCCGAAAGCATTTAAATAAACACCTACATATTCACCAATACTATTAAAACAAGATTGTATCAGGACCCATTTCGCCAATTAAAATTTACAAATAGTTGCTTGTGAAGACCCATTTCGCTAATTAAAATTTATAAATAGTTGCTCATGAGGACCTATTTCTCCAATAACATTAAAAAATAATTACATTTGAGGACACATTTCTCCTTGAAAATTACAACGTATCGTTGTATAAGAACATGGGATTCACCAACTTTTTAATATACCATTTAAAAGTCCTGCAGAATTCGCCAAATATGGAATCATGGATTGATATAAATACAATTGAAAGTGTCATTTATTCTTACACATTTCGGTTCTGAGGTTCTACTTCTCGATTCGGAAGTCAATGAAAGTCGAAAACGTAGACTTAAAGGTGAATGATCATTTCTTCATAGTGTTATTAGTTATAATAATAAGTTTTCTTTATCTCTTTTCCATTCTTGCTTCAACAAAGTGAACCTTAGAACCCACTCTGAAGTTTCAAATTTTTTGAAACCTCCAACCCACCGACTAGAAAGATGGCCAAGAAAGACTTGCAACTCAACAAAGTGAACCATCAACCAGGTCAGGGAATCGGGAAGTTATGAAAATTTAGAACTTCGCGAAAAGGTTATAAAACTCTGAGGACTAGCGACTAAGGTTATGAAAAGCCAAAAAAATTATATTGTATTCCATGGTATTGAATTTGATATGTGATTCTGCATAATTTTTAAAGAACAACACTTATAACACTACTTATAAATTCCTATTGCATTGCCATTCACACAAAATTTGATAAATGATTGAAAGGAATATTATTAATCCATTCCTTGAACATAAGCTAACAGCTGAACATCCATAACTTATAAGTTATAAGCTAACAAAAGCTAACAGTTCAACATAAATAACTTATAAAGGCATCCACCCAACTTAAACAATAAAAGCTTAAACTACCAAATCACCTAAATTATATTGATAAATCCTTACGCATCCATGACCATAAAATCTTTATTCATAGATAAACATTCCACAGCAATGAAACTATCCAAAACTCTATCATTCCAATAATAGACAATCCACTGGCAAATACAGAGTTTTTTTTGTCTTGATAACGGTTTCTTGAAGACAACCGTTTTAGAAATTAAAATAAAAAGTCTTTGAAGTATCAAGAGAGCCAAATTAAAGAAAATAACATAAAAACTAAAAACTAAATAGCAGTCCCACTCACAACACCGACTCCTTTGCTTTCAATTATTTATGCCTCCTCCTTCAATAACGCCTCCTGTGCCTTTACTCTTTGCTTGTATTCCTGGTACTTGGTGACAATTGCGGTGATGTTTTTGCTTCCTAGAGTTGTAGTAATCTTTAACCTAGTTCTCCATTTGCCCAAAGCATTTTCAAACTCAGCCAATTCCTAAGATCTTTTCTCTTCTCCACATTTATAAGTCTTCAAGTGGATCTCCATTCCACTGAGTTTCGAGAAGGACTCCCACATCACTGTAGCAAGATCAGCTATTTCTTTCTTGAATATCTCTCTAAACTTCAAAGAGATCTCTCTTATATCTAGAATGTTTTCATCAAACTCATAAGTAATTTCCACTCCCAGAATACGACAAACTTCTTTAATTTCCACCAACATTTCATAATATTAATCAAGTGTATTATTAATTTCCTTCACCAGATTATCATACATATTCAATTTCCATTCCAATGAAATGGACCAGGAAGGGTCTAGCTCCTTAGGATTATTCACAATTTTCTCACCAATTAATATCTTCATATCCATAGAGTTCAATTCTTTCATTTCCTGAGAGAGCACATAGAGACTAGTTTGATCTTTTCTAAGTTGCTAAAGTTTTGTTACTAACTCCTTCCTCTTGTTAACAACTCGAGTGTAAAAGAGCACAAATTTATTCAAAAAAAAGATAGCCTCTTGAGATATTTTATCGATCCCCTCACAAGCAGCTCTGGAATAGCTCAAATTCTTTTTAATTTTCTCTATGGTGAGCACATCAATGCCCTCTACCTGAGAACTTGAGGCTTCATCAGATGTAGGAGTGGCCATGGAAGAAATAAAGTTACTCAATGCAAGGACTTGAGATTCCAAATTTATATTTTCTTTCCTCTGTTCTTTCACTCTTTTAATCAAGGTATTGACTGAATAATTGGCATGGTACACATCACCTTCCAGTGTTGGAGGCCCCATATCAACATGTGTGACTTTGTAGTCCACCTCCGTTATTTCATCTTCATTTAAATCCTTCACAGGCTTAGCAATTTCTAACATTTGATTTCCAGAAGTAGCATCAGTCACCATCCTTGACATCCTTTTGGATTTCTTAGGTTTTGAAGAGCTTTGAAGTAATTTTGAAACTGTATCCACTCCAACTGTCATTGTAGGAATATGCTTTCTCTTCTTCTCCACTGCTTTTTTCAGCCATCCTGGGGAGGCTACTACCAGACCAGAATCTTCATTTCCACTAATACTTTCTTTAGGAGCGCTAAGCCTAGGAGTGAAAGGTGGATTATCAGGTGGAGAAGAGGGAAATTCAAATAGAGGAGGAAAGATATTATCTTTAGCGATATGTTGAAAGATAGCTTCAGAATCTGTAGCCACAAGTTTTTCTTGATTGGTCTTCTTCTTAGGGGTAGGAGAAAGCACACTGTCATGTTCACAGATGCTCTTCAACTTGAATATTTCTTTTGGCCTATCACCATCACCTCCTGGCTAATAATTTGCACTAGAGGACCTAACAGAGGGTTTCCCCAATGATACACTTGCACCAAATGCTTACGTAGACCCCTATTCATTCTTTTGTGATGACTTAGGCTCCTAAACAGGACCAGCAACCTGCCGCCATTTCCCATCCAACCAGTCCTGGGTTCTTTTAAGCACTTGGGCAACACACACCCTCATATCTAAAATTTCACTTTGGATCCAATCAACCCTAGGGTGGGATTTATTAGGCAATTTTTCATATGCAAGATCTATGATTGTTGAATCCTCAACTACATTTTCAAGAATGTGAAATGATAGACCGAAAGCCTGTATTTGTTTTAGCGTTAGCCTCATATAATCTCTTCTCAAAACTTCGTTATCATTGACACAATCTTCCCATAAATCTTTGATAGATGGGTGATGTCGATATAATCTCCCTCCATAGAGATTTTGCTTCACGAAACCCTTACTATCAAAATTAGCTCTCATAGACAGATTCTAGAGGTTATATTCCTTGAGAATTCCTTCAGCTCCCCTGGCCATCTAGTTTGTTTTGCACACAAAAGAAGGGGTCTCTAAAGGGAAGACATGCCCTCATTTCCCCATGTTCGTATACTTAATATTACCCATGGCCATTTGTCAACAAACTTCTAGAAATATTAGTAAATCTTCAGGATACCGAGGTAATTTAAATGGGGCTTTCTCAAAACGCCCTATTCTTAGATAGGAAAACTTATCAAATTGGATATAAAAACTCCCAAATTTTGATACAAGAGAAATTGATTCAGGGGAAAGGCGCATTTCTGGATTTCCATCTAGTTTCGTCACGACCTCCATTAAAAATGCATCATTAACATGAAAAAAATCACCCATTCCAAATTGTTTAGTGAACTGAGGAAAACATTTATACACAGGCATATCAAAAGCTGGGGTTCCTTGCGGCTCCAACCCAGGCCAAAAGGACCTTTGACTACCTACATGTACATCAGGAAAGAACACATACAAAAAGTAGTTGTCTTATGAAAATTAATTAATTGTTCATTCAAATGGAAGCAAATAACTTCAACCCAGTCAATGAAAATCTTGCCATCACAGACTATCAAAATAAACCAACACATCTAATCCTCAAATAACTCAACTTGTGCATTCCCAACAACGCGGTGCAATAAATCAATAGCATCTGCAATTTCTCCCTTAAAATGCACTCTTTTGAGTTTACTCAGCAGTTGTGACTTACCTTTCTTTTCAGACTTCAACCAAGTTTTGGCCATGGAGTTCTTACACCAGTCCTTATTCGCTTTGAAAAATTCACCTGCCACAGCGACAGACATGCCTTCTACAGGTTCCCTTTCTGGAATCCCCAGCGCATGGGAAACAACTTCAGAAGAAATTTCTACAATTACAGGTTTGTCTACGGCTTTAATTTCTCGTGTCTGTGAAATGTACCTTCCCACACATGCACTTATCAGGTCCACACTCAACATAGCTTCTGGAAACCCTCCAATGTGAGCTAGCCCACTTTCTAAGAGTTTTATATCCATCTCAAACTTTTCGTCCCTCTCCAAGTGCACCCAAAATTCGTCTAACTTAAAAGGTCTAAACCACGTATCCCTTACGCCAACCGAACGTTCACTCTGCATGAGCACAAATTCATAGAGAATGAATGTTTGCACATGAGATTCTAAGAAGTACTGGCCTTGGAAAAGAACGAGAATGCAGGCTAAATGTCTGAGTAAAACTTTGCCACCCACTTATGTCATTATTTTTCATAGGACGTTCTTTAAATGTGGCATTCAATTTCATTCCTCGAAAAGATAGCCATTAAACCTGCACTTCTTTTGGAAATTCCTGAAAAGACAACTCAAGTTTATTTCGTATATAGCATTCAATGAGATGTCAGATGATGACGCCTTTGAAAGGCAAGATAAGTCCATAATGTCGTGTGGTCACTGAAACTTGGAACCTTAAAACCAAAGTCTGAAGTTTTGAAGTTTTTGAAATGTCTGACCCACCAACTAAATCCACACACCATAGCTCAAAGATTGTGTATGCATGAACTTAAGTTACTCAACAAAGTGAACCAAGTTGGGGAATTGGGTAGTTATGAAAATTTAGAACTCCGCGACAATGCGACATGTCACATGGTTATAAAACTCGGAGGACTAGTGACTAAGCTTGCCTTGGTCCTTTATTTTGAGTCTACAACCATACATCAAATGTTCATTGAACAATTGAGTAATTTTTGATATAAATAATAAACATGTGTTTTAAATTTTTATTTATTTTTAACCATTAATGCGCTCGGATTGACATCAAGGCCTTTATAAAATGAATTACAATGTCACATTAATAGCACAACCATTAATAGCACTAAGCACAGTAACACTTAACATTGCAATTGCAAAGGACTTAATAAAAAGGAATTACAATGTCACATTAATAGCACAAAAACACTTAACATTGCAAAGGACTTAATAAAAGGAATTACAATGTAAAATTAATAGCACAACCATTTATTTTATTACAACTGAATTACAATGTCACATTATTGAAGAAGAAGTTGATTTTGGAGTTGCAGCTAAAGGTGATCGAATTCAACTCACCTGTCTAGTTTAGGGCAACAATATGCATGATCATTTTCGAGGTGCAAGTAAGTTTCTTTGCATTTTTTATGAATGTTGCGACAGTCCATTGAACATCTACATGTGTTTCATATTCTTTCAGCAATACATAATAATGTAATGCATCATTTTCTAATTAAAAAGGGGTGCTATTTTGCAAAGCATGTCAATGGTTTTGCTTAACCAACTTCTTTGCTAGTTAGAGTAGGTTAGTGTAGTTTCATTAGTTAGATGCTTTTCAGTTTTCCCTAAGTATTGTTTTCCATAGTTAGGTGGTAGTTTTCTTTCTGTAGTGTTGGGTTTTCAATAAGTTTTCAAAGTGTCTCTTGTTGGCTTTATGAGTTACAACAATTTGCAATGTTGTTTTCAAGTTGTGTTAGCTTTCTGAGTGACACCATGCCCAATGGATAATCTTAGGCAGCTAGTCTCATGTTTAACAGGCTAAAATATAGCAGATGTCGCCAAAAATGTTACCTGATTTTTAGCTTTCAACTAAAATCGGGTTTAGTGTTTATTCTTTTATGTTGTTCGTTAAACATTTAAAAGATAAACCATAGTCTACTAGGTTTAATATGCATAAAAATATTGCCAAATGAAACAGATTACATTTATTTTATTCTGATGTTGCAATTACAGCCAAATGAGAAGACAGAATCATATGATATAAATTTGTAATCTTTTATTGATAATCCTGAAGTGTACATGTCCCTAGAGAGCCAAGGGACTAACTTTACTTATTCAATGGAAATATGAAGCAATTTATACATGAATAAGTAAAAAGAAACAAATGAATGTGCATATAAGAATGGAGACTAGTCATTGCCTGTGAATGATTGGTTACAAAGTTGCTCGATTGCCCTGCTGCTGCTGCCCCAAGCTGCTTGTGTCCTCCCTAGCTCCGTAGTGCTCCTAGCTCATGCATCTAAAAATAATAATGATATTAGAGAGAGGCTCTAAGCAATGAAGGAAATCAATCCTTACATACACACTTACCTATGAATGTATAAACTGATCCATAAGTGCATTAAATAAGTATGCAAACCTTGGATGTCCTAGAAAATAATGAAGTCATCAAACACATCCAAAATATGCATCTATTTTTCTAACTTGTTTGCTTCATGTGCAAATTTAGGACAAGTCTGGTTACTGTTCATATTCAGATTAAATATAGCATGTGGGGTAAATGTGGCTCCCACGAGGGTAGAGCTCAGCATGCTTTGAAAGAAAAAGGAAATTGAGCAACTTGGTCAAATATTTATTTGTTATTAATGCATTAAATCAATATGGAATCACGCCAGTTGATCAGCTTTCATTATTAGATTCAAAAGATGCATCAAGTTCAATTATGCATTTATTAAATAATGAGAGGTCAATCCAAAGTATTTTCAGGTCCCTCCCACCTTAACCCTATTGGACAACCACACATCACATAGGACGGTGAGCTTTTAGGTCACCGACACATGGGACATGTGTCTGCCCACTAGGATCAAAGTGGGGAGATAGTTATGTATCACACATGAGCAAAAAGGAAACAAATGTGGTGGAATCAGATAGTAGTTTCAGGTAGGACAACAACAATGTCTTTTGACTTTACTGAAGGAAAACAAGGAATGGTTACAAGAGATTGCATTACAGATGGAAAAGAAAGGAAGGGTAGTAAAAAATTTCAACTGTCGTATTTGGTGTCACATAATGATCAATTTTCATCTACATTTCTTGAAGTTGCTAAGACCTAGGGATTACCTCCACAAGTGATATGCAGTTGACAATAACTTTATTGATGGAAATGGAGAAAGAAATGGTTGAGTCAATCATGAAACAGCACAAAGTGACCCCTTTGAAGACAAGGTCATGTTAAAAGTGAATAGGACAACACCTCTGCAAAATGTTGTAGGAACATGAAGAAATAATGTTACAGCTAGTAAGGATGAATCAAATAACAATTCAGAGGGAT
Organism: Sequoia sempervirens; assembly: GCA_007258455.2. Classification (NCBI taxonomy): domain Eukaryota; kingdom Viridiplantae; phylum Streptophyta; class Pinopsida; order Cupressales; family Cupressaceae; genus Sequoia; species Sequoia sempervirens. Next base: position 44,465 of record VDFB02148298.1, read on the forward strand.
ATCCTACCTCTAGCATACAAATACATGATAACTATGTTGATAAACACAAGCCTGTTACTAACGTTGCATCTATCAAAGATGATGGAAAAGCTAGGGCAGAACATTTGAACATCTTAAAGGAGGTGGACTACACATGCATATGTGAATGACACCAATGTCAATGATAGGAAAGCCAAAAGACAATACCAAGTTGCACAAGGATTTATTCAAGGCCTTCTCAATCAAACATTAGACAAACAAGTTTACTAGCTAACAATCATGCATGATGGTTTGAGGAAAGGCACAAAAGGCAAAGACATTCAAGAAACATCAACTCTAAGTTGACATAGATAATGTGCCCATACAAAGCAAATCATAACTGGAGAAGAGTGCATAATAGTGTGTGGCATGCTAAAATAGTATGTAAAAAGAAGGCTTGCTCTTGATCAAATCAATGGAGGTTCAGGATACTTTCACCAAAATGTATTAGAAGGGTTGACACTAAAGATGTTATGGCAGCTAGGATAGAGATCAGAGCCTTGCTATACAATCCATGCATAAGTGGTTTAGAGTTATCAACCAGGCAACTTTCTCTCTGAGTTATTGTATGAAATAGTGAGGAGACAATGTCAGGAGCTATCATGAATTGCACTGAACAGTCATAGGTGAACAGAAGTGTTTGCAAGTGGTAACGTGGAGTCAAGATCAAAGGGGCAGTGAGGAGGTTCGGTTATAAGCTGCAAGTTATATCTCAAAAAGGTATGTTCTTTCATTTTATTACTTTAGATGCAGCATTTATGAATGCCAGTCCCAACATCATTGAACAATGAAAGAGCAACAATGCATTTGGCAATACTCATTATTCATCTATAAATGAGGTAGACTATGAATAAAGGTAGTGATCTACAGGCCTGTTAAGAGTTGAAGAGGTAAACATGCATCACAGTCACCCTAAGGAAGCAGTCAAGAACACTATGTTTAGCACATAAAGATGCTATCATCATGGTCATCATTGACAAGAGCATTGAGAATGTTGAGGATAGTTACCTTGCTAATTTAAAAGGACAGTATATGAGCTTTCAGTTCTTTCCTTATTTGAGTGCTTCATAGCTATAGCTAGTAAGGATCCAAGGGAGGACCATTAATATGACAGTCCTCTATGGTGTTGAAAAGTAGAGGAGTACATGCAAAGAAACCATGCAATGATGAGGACATCTCATGCTTTCTTTAAGCAAGTGATAAGCAAGCAAGAGGCATGATGCAGGATAGTAAATGGTAAAAATTAGAAGAGAGCATATGCTTATCAATGAACTATACAGTGGAAAGCATCAAGCCACCAAGCATTGCACTATCAAATAATTTACAAATGGAGGAAACTTCAAAGGATATTGAGCTCTGCAAAGAGAGATTTCAGCACACAAGGCTAATGAGTGTATATAGACTACTTAATTCTATTGTACACAATACTAGTTCACAGAGTGCCCTTACCTGCAGTGCTTAGCTTCATGGAAGAGAGAAATTAAAGGGTGGAAAATCATTTTTAGAATGCATGGGTGGAATGGGCTACCCAGGATGTAGCATGTAGTGGTATTTTTCAATCCATTGGGAGCTAGTAAGATGACAATGAAAGTTATGATTATTGACTATACGCATTTCTATTACCAAATGGTAGACAAACTATGAAGTCTTGGACTGGTTCGATGAATAATGGAAGTGACACCAACGACATTGAAGATGGAGAAAGCATTGACATCCAGGCTTTCTATAGTTGGCTTTAAAGATAAATAAAAAGCTTCAGAGAAAGAAGGAAAGGTTCTAGGAAGAGAAAAGCATCGTTTTATGGTTTTGGCTCAGATTAAATGAAATTAATAATAAGAGTTTGTAGACTTTAGAAGACATTGGAGTTCCAGAGCAGCAGATGGAGACAATGCAGACTCATTAAGGCCAAGCCAAAATTCAAGGCTTCCATGGAGTTCAATCATGACAACGAAGAGTTCAATGCAAAATGACAAGGACAGAGAGGCATCACTGTCTGCTATGGAAAAAGTAGGCCTTCAATCCCAATTGAAGCCTCTAAAAGTAGAACGAGCATGTTGGCTGCTTCCACTAAGTACTGTATCTAGGTGTAATGAACAAGCTAAGAAGCAGAAAGAGTATACCATGAAGCTTATGCTATGCCTTTTTTTTTTGCCCAACATCACGTGACTTGGAATACGCTTTCCAAGGAATTTAGAGGTCGACCATATTGGCCAAGTGTTTTGGAGCTCTATGATGCCTTTTAAAACCAGTGGATATTGCCCATGTGCATATTAACAAATGCAAAATGTGGTAAGTTAAGATGGTCAAATGCCTTGGAAGCTTTTGAAAGCTTTTAGATATGTCATTATATGTTGCATTTTATTCCAATGTTTAAGGATATCATGTAAGTGATTTGAAAATCAATTTTATTATGCCTTCTAATGCAAATATAATACAAGGAGATGGTGGGGCCCTTATTTTATGCTTTGAATTGTAAAATGACTTGTTTAGCGATGTTTTATGAATCACTTAATCAAGATCATTATCTTTGATGCTTTTTGGAGTCTTGTGCTTCAAAACACACATATTGCATGAGGAGAGTGTGGGTCAAGACTTGTGTGAGAGGTGTTTTGACTGATTTTAGAGGAAAAGGGGCTATTTGGAGGCATTTTTGTCACATTTTTAGTGTGACTATTGAATTGGCTTAACTTTTCTTCATGTGGAGGACAGTTTGGAGGGTTTCTAGAAGGTTCTTTTTGGCCTTTTCTGTTGTATCCGACCAAAATCTTCTGGAAGCACTTGTGTGAGGGGTTTTGGTGTGTTTTTGCTTAAGTGCATTTTGAACATTTTGAGGGAGTTTTTTCTTTCCAGCAATAGGACAACTTTGTTTTAAAGCTAATTTTCATGGAGTAGTATTGTAACTCAAATGGGCCTATTATACAGTAAGCACTTTGAATTAATAAAGTAGAGCATTTTTACCTTCTCATTTCATGTTTCTCATGTATGTTGTTAATGATTGATCAGTTTGTCTTGTGAAAATCTATCTTTTCCTTGCAAGCTTGTCTCATGTTTGTGCATCTATTTAGCAGAAGATGTGTTTTTACAGGTTGTGAGTTGTGTTGTTTAGTAGTGTTGTTAATTGTGAAACCCTGTTTTTCCTTTTAAAAGCACTGTTTATAGACCTCCTCATGAATTACTTATGTAAACAGCATTGGAAAGTGAGTTGTGTGAGTTCAACTTTATGATGTTCATTTTAATGTGTTAATTTGTTAACAGGTCTAGGTTGTTTTGGTGCATCACCTTAGGTTTTTTTCAGCATTAGGTTTATTTTCATGCAAATTCTTACCCTTACCTCAGAGATTAATAGTTAGGTGACATCAAACAAGGAAGCCGGCCCATAATCTGGAGGTTTGCTTTTGAACAAGTTACCCACAACCTGAAAGCAGTCACATGTTAGTCCAAATCTGTTGAGTTCATTTAAAAGCTTAGCAAATAGGGTGCAGATTTGGAACCCTAACAGTTTTGGCACCCCCGGTGGGACTAGTGAATTGCTTCTCAGTTCATTTTATGCATTTTGTTACTATTGTTTGGTGTGTGTAGCAGTAGTTTCAACCTTTTAGAGGCATTTTCTTTACATACCTGGTGACTCTGAGAAGTTTTATTGGTTTTAGTATGACCAAGTGCTGGTCATTTTCAATTAAATTTTATTTTGTCTCATGTTCTAGCTTTTGAATGAAAAAATATGTCTACATTTTGTGAAAATATGTCATATTACCCACCATTCCATGAAAATCATGCATATATGACCTCTTACCTGTCATACCACACTAAACAGCTTGCTGGTTTTATTTCAAATAACTTTGTGACAGCAAGTTACCAGCATCCTCATTATGCCTCCCGCCCTCCCACTCCTGCTCAATCTCAATATCAACTAGTATATGCCCAAAACCAGCCTCAAGAAGGATATTTTGTTCTAAAACAACAGTCTTGTTCTCATTTGCAACCCCAAAATGCTAATGATATGGGGATGAGCAATATTGACAGTATATTGCTAGATTTCTGTAGGCAATTGGATGAGATCAATAAAGAACAAGAGTATCAAATGTAGCAATAGGAGGTTGATATTCATCAGGAGGAATTAGCCTACCAGGCATACATTCAAGAGTAGGAGATGGAGATTCAAAGGAAACGGCATGAGGAATGTCTGGCAAAGCAAATGGCTGTAGAGGAATGCCAACTAAGGTATGAGACTCAGGATACCCTTCCCTTTCCTAGTTTCAACTCAATTCCTCTTGCAATGTTGAATCACCCTGTTAATGAGGAGGTTTCCAAGCACAAGTTCCCTAGTTTTAAACAAGAGAAACCTTTTGAGCCCATTAGTGAGCCTACCAATGAACCTTCTACCTGTAGGTTTCCAAGTTGGAAAGAGTCATCTGCTCCACCCTGTGAGGTTCCTTCATCTATCATTCAATCGAAACCATGCTCTAACATCCAGAAAGCAAAAGAAGAGCAAACCCTGGGCCCGCACAGTTCACTCAACATGGAGGAGACTAGGAGTGTAAACTTGTTGCATTTAGCCATGGAGGAATAAAGGCTACAACTGCAACTGCAAAAGGCTAAACAGGAGAAGATTTCTCAAAATGCTTTTTGCAATGTTTTAGCTAATGATCCTCCTATTGTTCTCCATGATGGTGAAAATGTTCCAACAAGACAGCAAGGTGAAATGGTGAAAAAGGCTGACCAAGAAGAGCAATGTATAGTTTGGAATGAAGGTGTGATTTTTCCCACTCCAAATGTTGTTTTAGAACAGCAAGAAGGCATCAAGCAGTTGCAGGTTCAAGAATCAAGACAACATCATGAAGAGGCTGAAAAGGGTGATGTAGGTCATAATTTCATAGCTTCATTTGTTGATCTTCCATGTTCCATTGAACATGATGAGGAGAGCACAAATCTAGTCATAAGTCAGCAACATGAGGTTGAAGAGGAGCAATGTACAACTGGATTTGATATTTTTGAGCATGTTATACATGAGAAAGCTGATGTTGAGCTTTATGAAGAAGTATGCATTGGTATAATTGAACATTTTTGTTCAAAATTGGATGACAAGGAATCAAACCTGTTGGAGGAGTTTGGCATCCATACAAAAATTAAACAGCATGTTCACAAGTTTGAACAAGAAACTTCTCATGAACCTGATGTGCAATGCCTTGTCTAATCAAATGAGCTTCCTTTATGTTGTAAAAAAGAGTTGGAAGCTAATATACCAAGTGAAGGTATGTTTCAAGAAGCTACTTCATTGTTTGAACACTTGCCTGCCTCCATAGAAGAAGACAAGCCTGATTTGGAGCGTCTTTCTTTCAGTAGTAATGAGGATTATGAGCAACTTCCTTTCTGGTCTATAAAAGAGCCTGAAGCTGATGTTTTAATTGAAAGTGTGTTGGAGGAAGCCATCTAATTGTTCTCCATTGAAGAAATGAGTGATCATTTGGAACAACGGTACGTAAAGCAAGTGGGTGATCAGGTGCCTTGTTTGTTTGACAAACAGGAGATCACCAAGGAGAGTTCAAGCTTTGTCCTTTCAAGAGGCTACCCCATCAGATACTTAGCCAGTTCAGAGGCCACTGATGTACCATAGATCATGCTTGCACTTGAGTATGAGGATGCAATTGAAGAAGAAGCTGATTTTGGAGTTGCAGCTAAAGGTGATCGAATTCAACTCACCTGTCCAGTTCAGGGCAGCAATATGCATGATCATTTTCAAGGTAAAAGTAAGTTTCTTTGCATTTTTTATAAAATGTTGTGACAGTATATTGAACATCTACATGTGTTTCATGTTCTTTCAGAAATACATAATCATGTAATGCATCAGTTGCTGATTAAAAAGGGGTGTTATTTTGCAAATCCTGTCAATAGTTTTGTTTAACCAGCTTCTTTGCTAGTTAGAGTAGGTTAGTGTAGTTTCATTAGTTAGATGCTTTTCAGTATTCCCTAAGTGTTATTTTGCACAGTTAGGTGGTAGTTTTCTTTCTATAGTGTTGGGTTTTCAATAAGTTTTCAAAGTGTCTCTTGCTGGTTTTATGACTTACAACAATTTGCAATGTTGTTTTCAAGTGGTGTTAGCTTTCTGAGTGACCCCGTGCCCAATGGATAATCTTAGGCAACTGGTATCATGTTTAGTAGGCAAACATATAGCAGATGTCACCAAAAATGTTACTTGATTTTTAGTTTTCAGCTAAAATCAGTTTTAGTGTTTATTCTTTTATGTTGTTCGTTAAACATTTAAAAGATAAACCATAGTCTGCTAGGTTTAATATGCATAAAAAATATTGCCAAATGAAACAGATTACATTTTTTTTATTTTGATGTTGCAATTATAGCCAAATGAGAAGAGAGAATCATATGATATACAAATGTAATCTTTTATTGATAATCCTGAAGTGTACATGCCCCTCACAAGCCAAGGGACTAACTTCACTTATTCAATGGAAATATGAAGTAATTTATGCATGAATAAGTAAAAAGAAACAAATGAATGTGCATATAAGAATGAAGACCAGTCATTACCTGAGAATGACTGGTTACAAAGTTGCCTGATTGCCCTGTTGTTGCTGCCCCAACTTGCTTGTGTCCTCCCTAGCTCTGTAGTGCTCCTAGCTCCTGCATCTAAAAAAAAAACAATGATATTAGAGCGAGGCTCTAAGCAATGAAAGATCTCAATCCTTACATACACACCTACCTATGCATGCATAAACTGATCCATAAGTGCATTAAATAAGTATGCAAACCTTGGATGTCCTGGAAAACAATGAAGTCATCAAACACATCCAAAATATGCATCTAATTTTCTAACTTGTTTGCTTCATGTGCAAGATTAGGACAAGTCTCGTTATTATTCTGATTCAGATTAAATACAACATGTGGGGTAACTGTGGCTCCCACGAGAGTAGAGCTCAGCATGCTTTGAAAGAAAAAGGAAATTGAGCAACTTGATCAAAGATTTATCTGTTATCAATGCATTAAATCAATATGGAATCACACCAGTTGATCAACTTTCATTATCAGATTCAAAAGATGCATCAAGTTCAATTATGCATCTATTAAATAATGAGAGGGAAATCCAAAGTATTGTCAAGTCCCTCCCACCTTAACCCTATTGGATAGCCACACATCAGATAAGACGGTGAGCTTTTAGGTCACCGACACATGGGACATGTGTCTACCCACTAGGATCAAAGTGGGGAGATAGTTATGTATCACACACGAGCAAAGAGGAAACAAATGTGGTGGAATCAAATAGTAGATTCAAGTAGGACAGCAACAATGTCTTTTGACTTTACTAAAGGCAAACAAGGAATGGTTACAAGAGATTGCATTACAGATGGAAAAGAAAGGAAGAGTAGTAAAACTTTTCAACTTCCTTATTTGGTGTCACATAATGATCAATTTTCATCTACATTTCTTGAAGTTGCTAAGACTCAAGGATTACTTCCACAAGTGATATGTGATTGACAATAACTTTATTGATGGAAATGGAGAAAGCAATGGTTGAGTCAATCATGAAACAACACAAAGTGACCCCTTTGAAGACAAGGTCATGATACAAGTGAATAGGACAACACCTCTGCAAAATGCTACAGGAACATGAAGAAATAATGTTACAGCTAGTAAGGATGAATCAAATAACAATTCAGAGGGATATCCTAACTCTAGCATACAAATACATCATAACTGTGTTGATAAACACAAGCCTGTTACTAACACTGCATCTATCAAAGATGACAGAAAAGCTAGGGTAGAATATTTGAACATCTTAAAGGAGGTGGACTACACATGCATAAGTGAATGACACCAATGTCAAAGATAGGAAAGCCAAAAGACAAGACCAAGTTGCACAAGGATTTATTCAAGGCCTTGTCAATCAAACATTAGAAAAACAAGTTTACCAGCTAACAATCAATGCATGATGGTTTGAGGAAAGGCACAAAAGGCAAAGACATTCAAGAAACATCAACTCTAAGTTGACACAAATAATGTGCCCATACAAATCATATCATAATTGGAGAAGAGTGCATAATAGTGTGTGGCATGCTAAAATAGTATGTAAAAAGAAGGCTTGCTCTTGATCAAATCAATGGAGGTTCACGATACTTTCACCAAAATGTATCAGAAGGGTTGACACTAAAGATGTTATGGCAGCTAGGATAGAGATCAGAGCCTTGCTATACAATCCATGAATAAGTGGTTTAGAGTTATCAACCAGGTAGCTTTCTCTCTGAGTTATTGTATGAAATAGTGAGTAGACAATGTCAGGAGCTATCATGAATTGCATTGAACAGTCATAGGTGAACAGAAGAAGTCACACGACAGAAATCCAAGAGAAGTGTTTGCAAGTGGTAACATGGAGTCAAGATCAAATGGGCAATGAGGAGGTTTGGTTATACGCTACAAGTTATATCTCAAAAAGGTATGTTCTTTCATTTTATTACTCTAGATGCAACATTTATGAATGCCAGTCCCAACATCATTGAACAATGAAAGAGCAACAATGCATTTGGAAATACTCATTTTTCATCTATAAATGAGGTAGACTATGAATAAAGGCAGTGATCTACAGGCCTGTTAAGAGTTGAAGAGGTAAACATGCATCACAATCACCCTAAGGAAGCAGTCAAGAACACTGTGTTTAGCACATAAAGATGTTATCATCATGGTCATCACTGACAAGAGCATTGAGAATGTTGAGGATAGTTACCTTTCTAATTTAAAAGGATAGTATATGAGCTTTCAGTTCTTTCCTTATTTGAGTGCTTCACAGCTACAGCTAGTAAGGATCCAAGGGAGGACCATTAATATGACATTCCTCTATGGTGTTGAAAAATGGAGGAGTACATGCAAAGAAACCATGCAATGATGAGGACGTCTCATGCTTTCTTTAAGCAAGTGATAAGCAAGTAAGAGGCATGATGCAGGATAGTGAATGGTAAAAATTAGAAGAGAGCATATGCTTATCAATGAACTATACAGTGGAAATCATCAAGCCACCAAGCATTGCACTATCAAATGATTTACAAATGGAGGAAACTTCAAAGGATATTGAGCTCTGCAAAGAGAGATTTCAGCACACAAGGCTAATGAGTGTATATAGACTACTTAATTCTATTGTACACAATACTAATTCACAAAGTTCCCTTACCTGCAGTGCTTAGCTTCATGGAAGAGAGAAATTAAAGGGTGTAACCTCATATTTAGAATGCATGGGTGGAATTGGCTACCTAGGATGCAACATGTAGTTGGATTTTTCAATCCTTTGGGAGCTAGTAAGATGACAATGAAAGTTATGATTATTGACTATACACAACTCTATTATCAAATGGTAGACAAACTATGAAGTCTTGGACTAGTTCCATGAATAATGGAAGTGACACCAATGACATTGAAGATGGAGAAAGCATTGACATCCAGGCTTTCTATAGTTGGCTTTAAAGATAAACAAAAACCTTCAGAGAAAGAAGGAAAGGTTCTAGGAAGAGAAAGGCATAGTTTTATGGTTCTGGCTCAGATTAAATGAAATTAATAATAAGAGTCTGTAGACTTTGGAAGACATTGGAGTTCCAAAGCAGGAGATGGAGACAATGCAGACTCATTAAGGCCAAGCCAAAATTCAAGGCTTCCATGGAGTTCAATCATGACAACGAAGAGTTCAATGCAAAATGACATGGACAGAGAGGCATCACTGTCTGTTATGGAAAAAGTAGGCCTTCAATCCTAACTGAAGCCTCTAAAAGCATAACAAGCATTGTGGTTGTTTCCACTAAGCACTGTATCTAGGTGTAATGAACAAGCTAAGAAGCGGAAAGAGTTTAACACAAAACTAGAGAAAAAACTCCAAGCAAAGGAAAACACAAAGAGCTTCTATGAAACATGCCCACACTGTACAATGGCATTGAATCATTCTTGCAACAAAATCAAAGTTTCTTTCAAATTAAAAAAGACCCATCTGGGTTCAAGATACAGAAGCTAATGCACAGAAACAACAATGGTGAAAAAGAAGCAAAAATGACAAATGGAGACTCATTTCATGCAAGTCATGGCTAGGTTGACCCTTTTTTTGCAAACTATGGAGGACCCACCTAGGGTTTCAAAATGTGAAAATAACATTGCTACATTCTACATAAAATGTAGTGTATTTAAAAACCCATCTACATTTCTACAAATAATTTTGAGCTTCTTCAAGAAACTAAAAAACCCATCTAGGTTGTTTAAAACATTTGTAGACACAAAGGAAAATCAAAGACATTATAGGGTTTTCAAATGAAGCTAAGCCATATAAAAACACACTATTTTTTGTTCATGGTCACAGCCAGAGAGTTATTTTCTTCAGGAAAAACAACATAAAAAACAATGAGGTGGGTAAGTGCACCAAGATGGTTCCCAAAAAGGGGGCTTAAGTGGCCACTTTTTTTTTTAAATTAGGAAATACTGACCTTGGACGTGAAATTGAGGATAGTTACACTCAAAATTTTGAGATGGAACAAAAACAAAGATTGAAGTGCTTCGAGTCTACTTTCTAAACTACTAATTTATTTTGAAAATGGTTGAGATTAAGGGGTTCAAAAGAGGGATGTACACAAATTGGTGTTGTTTTTGTCAGAAAAACATAACATAGCAACTCTTTTACGACCCTAGCACGGTGAACTTTTTTGTAGTATTTTTAAAATCACTATGGTCAAAAGTTAGCTAACAGTATCTAGTTGATGCATGATTTTTCTGATAATTTTTTAATGAATATTTTATTTTTTACTAATTTTCTAAGTGGGCACTTCTTGAATCTAGTTTCTAAAAAAGTAATTTATTTGAAATTTAGATGAACGGTTAATTTATAACGAAAAAAACACCAAACACTGCTTTTTGGAAAAAAAGAGACATACAAACAAAAGAAATTATGGATGAAAGGCTTAATATTGTCAAAAGTGAAAAAAATTACATCATTGGATAGCTAAGAGAGAACCTAACATTACCCATGTGTTTGATTTTATCTATATTGAACTAGATGCAATCTTGACGGTGAGCACGAACCCGATTATGTGAAAAAATTATAGAATTTGCAAAAACACATCTCTGGTCGTTGGGAATGCCCTCCAAGCCTTTGGGTTGGTATTCCAAGGCAAATACCAACTAAGGCTTGGGGATTCCCAAAGCAAACTATAACGCAAGCGTGTTATAACGCGCTCGCGTTATGTCTTAGTTTTGACATTTTTTTGCTTATCCGGGATACATGTCAAGCAAGACATAATGCGCACTTGCTATAACGCGCTCGCATTATGTCTGCCTTAATGTTAAATTCCACTCTATTGAATGTTTGTTGATATATTTGTATGTTTGTATGTACATGTATGCTGGTGTGTCGTGTATGTATGTATGTATATATGCTTGTATGTATGTATGTATGCCTATA